>ML307238.1:0-16492 GCA_005239505.1 Nicotiana paniculata | reverse complement strand
AAAATGTAACTTGATCATTCTGAAGCATTGGTTATGGTTCCTTGGGTCATATTTCATATCCCGAAAAATATCATGTAACCCAGTACCGGCTCCGTACCAAGGCGTCCGGCCTGAACCATGGCAGGCGATAATAGAGGCACTACTAACGGAATTCCAGTTTAATTGCCAAAAAATATAACTTGATCATTTCGAAGCGTTGGTTATGGTTCCTTGGGTTGTATTTGATGTCCAGGACAAATATCATGCGATCCGGTACCAGCTCTGTACCAAGGCGTCCGGCCTGGACCATGGCAGGCGATAATAGAGGCACTACTAACGGAATTCCAGTTTAATTGCCAAAAAATATAACTTGATCATTTCGAAGCGTTGGTTATGGTTCCTTGGGTTGTATTTGATGTCCAGGACAAATATCATGCGATCTGGTACCAACTCCGTACAAGGCGTCCGACCTGGACCATGGCAGGCGCTAATACAGGCACGACTGGCGGAATTCCAGTTTAATTTCCATAAAATGCCAAAAAATGTAACTTGATCATTTCGAAGCGTTGGTTATGGTTCCTTGGGTCATATTTAATGTCCCGGACAAATATCATGCGACCCGGTACCAGCTCTGTACCAAGGCGTCCGGCCTGGACCATAGCAGACGATAATAGAGGCACGACTGGCAGAACTCCACTATAATTGCTGTAAAATACCAAAAAATGTAACTTGATCATTTCGAAGCGTTGGTTATGGTTCCTTGGGTCATATTTCGTATCCCGGAAAATATCATGTGACTCGGTACCGGTTCCGTACCAAGGCGTCCGGCCTGTACCATGGCAGGCGATAATACTTGCATGACTGGTGAAATTAAAGTTTAATTGCCATAAAATGCCAAAAAAGTAACTTGAAAATTTTGAAGCGTTGGTTATGGTTCCTTGGGTTATATTTGATATCCCGGAAAAATATCATGCGATTCGGTACCGGCTACGAACCACGGCGTCCGGCCTGGACCATGGCAGGCGATAATATAGGCACGACTGATGAAATTCTAGTTTAATTGCCATAAAATGCCAAAAAATGTAACTTAACCATTTCAAAGAGTTGGTTATGGTTCCTTGGGTTGTATTTGTTGTCCCGGAAAAATATCATGCGATCCGGTATCGGCTCCATACCAAGGATTCCGGCCTAGACCATGCCAGGCTATAATAGAGGCACGACTTGCGGAATTCCAGTTTAATTGCCATAAAATGCCAAAAAATGTAACTTGATCATTTTGAAGTGTTGGTTATGGTTCCTTGGGTCGTATTTGATGTCCTGGTCAAATATCATGCGACCCGGTACAGCTCCGTACCAAGGAGTCCGGCCTGGACCATGGCAGGCGATAATACAGGCACGACTGATGAAATTCTAGTTTAATTGCCATAAAATGCCAAAAAAATGTACCTTGATCATTTTGAAGCGTTGAGTATGGTTACTTGAGTCGTATTTGATGTCCCGGACAAATACCATGCTATCCGATACCGGCTCCGTACAAAGGCGTCCGGCCTAGATCATGGCAGGCTATAATACAGGCACGACTGGCGGAATTCCAATTTAATTGCCATAAAATGCCAAAAAATGTAACTTGATCATTTCGAAGCGTTGGTTATGAATACTTGGGTCATATTTGATGTCCCGGTCAAATATCATGCGACCCGGTACCGGCTCCGTACCAAGGCGTCCGGCCTGGACCATGGCAGGCGATAATACAGGCTAGACTGATGAAATTCTAGTTTAATGGCCATAAAATGCCAAAAAAATGTAACTTGATCATTTCGAAGCGTTGGTTATGGTTACTTGGGTTGTATTTGATGTCCGAGACAAATACCCTGCTATCCGGTACCGGCTCCGTACCAAGGTGTCCGACCTAGACCATGGCAGGCTATAATAAAGGCACGACTGGCGGAGTTCCAGTTTAATTCCCATAAAATGCCAAAAAATGTAACTTGATCATTTCGAAGCGTTGGTTATGGTTTCTTTGGTCATATTTGATGTCCCGATAAAATATCATGTGATTCGGTACTGGCTTGGTACCAAGGCGTCCGGCCTGGACCATGGCAGGCAATAATACATGCACAACTGGCGGAATTCCAGTTTAATTGCCATAAAATGCCAGAAAATGTAACTTGATCATTTCCAAGCGTTGGTTATGGTTCCTTGGGTCGTATCCGAAGAAAAATCATGCAATCCGGTACCGGCTCCATACTAAGGCGTCCGACCTGGACCATGGCAGGCGATAATATAGGCACGACTAGCGAAATTCCAGTTTAATTTCTATAAAATGCCAAAAAATGTAACTTGATTCTTTCGAAGAGTTAATTATGGTTCCTTGGGTCATATTTGATGTCCCGGAGAAATATCATGTGATACGGTACCGACTTCGTACCAAGGCGTCCGGACTGGACCATGGCATGCGATAATACAGGCACGATTGGCGGAATTCAAGTTTGATTTCTATAAATTGCCAAAAAAATGTAACTTGATCATTTAGAAGCGTTGGTTATGGTTCTTTGGGTCATATTTGATGTCCCGGAAAAGTATCATGTGATTCGGTACCGGCTCCGTACCAAGGCGTTCGGACTGGACCATGGCAGGCGATAATATAGGCACGACTAGCCAAATTCCAGTTTAATTTCTATAAAATGCCAAAAAATGTAACTTGATCATTTAGAAGCGTTGGTTATGGTTCCTTGGGTCGTATTTGATGTCCCAGAAAAATATCATGCGATCCGGTAACGGCTTTGTACTAAGGCGTCCGGTCTGGACCATGGTAGGCGATAATACAGGCACGACTGGTCGAATTCCAGTTTAATTGCCATAAATTGACAAAAAATGTAAATTGATCATTTAGAAGCATTGATTATGCTTCCTTGTGTCGCATTTGATGTCTCGGACAAATACAATGAGATTTGATACCGGCTCCGTACTGAGGAGTCCGACCTGGACCATGGCAGGCGATCATACATGCATGACTAGCGGAATTCAAGTTTAATTGCCATAAAATGCCAAAAACGTAACTTGATCATTTCGAAGCGTTGGTTATGGTTCCTTAGGTAATATTTGATTTCCCGGACAAATATCATGTGATTCGGTATGGGCTACGTACCACGGCATCCCGCCTGGACCATGGCAGGCGATAATAAAGCACGACTGAAGGAATTCCAAATGAATTGCCATAAAATGCCAAAAAATGTAACTTGACAATTTTGAAGAGTTGGTTATGGTTACTTGGGTTGTATTTGATGTCCCGGAAAAATATCATGCGATCCGGTATCAGCTCCATACCAAGGCGTCCGGCCTGGACCATGGCAGGCGATAATATAGGCACGACTGGCGGAATTCCAATTTAATTGCCATAAAATGCCAAAAAATGTAACTTGATCATTTCGAAGTGTTGGTTATGGTTCCTTTGGTCGTATTTGATGTCCCAAAAAAATATCATGAGATCCGCTACCGGCTCTATACCAAGACGTCCGGCCTGGACCATGGCAGGCGATAATATAGGCACTACTGGCGGAATTCCAATTTAATTGCCATAAAATGCCAAAAAAATGTAATTTGATCATTTCGAAGCGTTGGTTATGGTTCCTTAGGTCATATTTGATGTACCGGACAAATATCATGCGATTCGGTACGGGATACGTACCACGGCATCCCGCCTGGACCATGGCAGGCGATAATACAGGCACGACTGGCGGAATTCCAAATGAATTGCCATAAAATGCCAAAAAATATAACTTGACAATTTCGAAGAGTTGGTTGTGGTTACTTGGTTTGTATTTGATGTCCCGGAAAAATATCATGCGATCCGGTATCAGCTCCATACCAAGGCGTCCGGCCTAGACCATGGCAGGCGATAATATAGGCACGACTGGCGGAATTCCAATTTAATTGCCATAAAATGCCAAAAAAATGTAATTTAATCATTTCGAAGCATTGGTTATGGTTCCTTGGGTCATTTTTGATGTCCCGGAGAAATATCATGTGACCCGGTACCGCCACCTTCCCAAGACGTCCGGTCTGGACCATGGCAGGCGATAATACAGGCACGACTGGAAGTATTCCAGTTTAATTGCTATAAAATGCCAAAAAATGTAACTTGATCATTTCGAAGTGTTGGTTATGGTTCCTTGGGTCGTATTTGATGTCCCTGACAAATATCATGCTATCCGGCACTGGCTCCGTACCAAGGCGTCCAGTCTGGACCATGGTAGGCGATAATACAGGCACGACTGGCGGAATTGAAGTTTAATTGCCATAAAATGCCAAAATTTGTAACTTGATCATGTCGAAGCGTTTCTTATGGTTCCTTGGGTTTTATTTGATGTCCTGGAGAAATATAATGTGATCCGGTACCGTCTCTGTACCAGGGCATCTGGCATGGACAATGGCAGGCGATAATACAGGCATGGCTGGCGGAATTCCAGTTTAATTGCCATAAAATTCCAAAAAATATAACTTGATCATTTCGAAGAAATGGTTATGGTTCATTGGGTCGTATTTTATGTCCCGGACCAATATCATGTGATTCGGTACCGGCTACGTACCAAGGCGTCCGACCTGGATCATGGCAGGCGATAAAACAGGAACGACTTGGCGGAATTCCAGTATAATTCCCATAAAATTCAAAAAAATGTAACTTGATCCTTTCGAAGAGTTGGTTATGGTTTGTTGGGTTGTGTTTGATGTCACGGACAAATATCATGCGGTCCGGTTCCGGCTCCGTACCAAGGCATCTCGCCTGGCCCATGGCAGGTGATAATACAGGCACGACTGGCGGAATTGTAGTTTAATTGCCATAAAATGCCAAAAATGTAACTTGATCATTTCGAAGCGTTGCTTATGGTTCCTTGGTTCGTATTTGATGTCCCAGAGAAATGTCAAGTGATCCGGTACCGACTCTGTACCAAGGCATCTGGCATGGACTATGGAAGGCGATAATACATGCACGGCTGGCGGAATTCCAGTTTAATTGCCATAAAATTCCAAAAATGTAACTTGATCATTTCGAAGAAATGGTTATGGTTCCTTGGGTCATATTTTATTTCCTGAACCAATATCATCTGATTCGGTACCGGCTCCGTAACAAGGCGTCCGGCCTGGAACATGGCAGGCGATAATACAGGCACGACTTGGCGAAATTCCAGTATAATTGCCATAAAATTCAAATAAATGTAACTTGATCCTTTCGAAGAGTTAGTTATGGTTCCTTGGGTCATATTTGTTGTCCCAGAGAAATATCATGTGATACGGTACCGGCTCCGTACCAAGGCGTCCGGACTGGACCATAGCATGCGATAATACAGGCACGATTGGCGGAATTCAAGTTTAATTGCTATAAATTACCAAAAAAACGTAACTTGATCATTTAGAAGCGTTGGTTATGGTTCTTTGGGTCGTATTTGATGTCCCAGAAAAATATCATGCGATCCGGTAACGGCTTTGTACTAAGGCGTCCGGTCTGGACCATGGTAGGCAATAATACAGGCACGACTGGTCGAATTCCAGTTTAATTGCCATAAAATGACAAAAAATGTAAATTGATCATTTCAAAGCATTGATTATGCTTCCTTGTGCCGCATTTGATGTCTCGGACAAATACAATGAGATTTGATACCGGCTCCGTACTGAGGAGTCCGACCTGGACCATGGCAGGCGATAATACATGCATGACTAGCGGAATTCAAGTTTAATTGCCATAAAATGCCAAAAAAGTAACTTGATTATTTCGAAGCGTTGGTTATGGTTCCTTAGGTCATATTTGATGTCCCGGACAAATATCATGCGATTCGGTACGGGATACGTACCACGGCATCCCGCCTGGACCATGGCAGGCGATAATACAGGCACGACTGACGGAATTCCAAATTAATTTCCATAAAATGCCAAAAAATGTAACTTGACAATTTCGAAGAGTTGGTTATGGTTACTTGGGTTGTATTTGATGTTCCGGAAAAATATCATGCGATTCGGTATCAGCTCCATACCAAGGCGTCCGGCCTAGACCATGGATGGCGATAACACAGGCACGACTGACGGAATTCCAATTTAATTTCCACAAAATTCCAAAAAATGTAACTTGATCATTTCGAAGCGTTGGTTATGGTTCCTTGGGTCGTATTTGATGTCCCAAAGAAATATCATGTGACCAGGGACCGGCTCCTTACCAAGGCGTCCTGTCTGGACCATGGCAGGCGATAATACATGCACGACTGGCATAATTCCAGTTTAATTGCTATAAAATGCCAAAAAATGTAGCTTGATCATTTAGAAGTGTTCGTTATGGTTACTTGGGTTGTATTTGATGTCCCGGAGAAATATCATGCGATCCGATACCGTCTCTGTACCAAGGCATCTGGCATGGACTACGGCAGGCGATAATACAAGCACGGCTGGCGGAATTCCAGTTTAATTGCCATAAAATTCCAAAAAATATAACTTGATCATTTCGAAGCAATGGTTATGGTTCCTTGGGTCGTATTTTATGTCCCGGACCAATATCATGTGATTCGATACCGGCTACGTACCAAGGCGTCTGACCTGGATCATGGCAGGCGATAAAACAGGAACGACTTGGCGGAATTCCAGTATAATTCCCATAAGATTCAAAAAAATTTAACTTGATCCTTTCGAAGAGTTGGTTATGGTTTCTTGGGTTGTATTTGATGTCACGGACAAATATAATGCGGTCCGGTTCCGGCTCCGTACCAAGGCATCTTGCCTGGACCATTGCAGGTGATAATACAGGCACGACTGGCGGAATTGTAGTTTAATTGCCATAAAATTCCAAAAAATGTAACTTGATCATTTCGAAGCGTTGCTTATGGTTCCTTGGGTCGTATTTGATGTCCCAGAGAAATTTCAAGTGATCCGGTACCGACTCTGTACCAAGGCATCTGGCATGGACTATGGCAGGCGATAATACATGCACGGCTGGCGGAATTCCAGTTTAATTGCCATAAAATTCCGAAAAATGTAAATTGATCATTTCGAAGCAATGGTTATGGTTCCTTGGGTCGTATTTTATTTCCCGAACCAATATCATCTGATTCGGTACCGGCTCCGTAACAAGGCGTCCGGCCTGGAACATGGTAGGCGATAATACAGGCACGACTTGGCGAAATTCCAGTATAATTGCCATAAAATTCAAAAAAATGTAACTTGATCCTTTCGAAGAGTTGGTTATGGTTTCTTGGGTTGTATTTGATGTCCCTCACAAATATCATGCGGTCCGGTACCGGTTTCGTACTGAGGAGTCCGACCTGGACCATGGCAGGCGATAATACATGCATAACTAGCGGAATTCAAGCTTAATTGCCATAAAATGCCCAAAAAGTAACTTCATCACTTCGAAGCGTTGGTTATGGTTCCTTAGGTCATATTTGATGTCCCGGACAAATATCATGCGATTCGTTATGGGCTACGTACCACGGCATCCGGCCTGGACCATGGCAGGCGATAATACAGGCACGACTGACAGAATTCCAAATTAATTGCCATAAAATGACAAAAAATATAACTGGACCATTTCGAAGAGTTGGTTTCCTTGGGTTGTATTTGATCTCCCGGAAAAATATCATGCGATCCGGTGTCGGCTCGATACCAAGGCGTCAGGCCTGGACCATGGATGGCGATAATACAGGCACGACTGGCGGAATTCCAGTTTAATATCCATAAAATGCAAAAAAATATAACTTGATCATTTGGAAGCGTTAGTTAAGGTTCCTTGGGTGATATTTAATGTCCCGGAAATATATCATGCGACCCGGTACCGGCTCCGTACCAAGGCATCCGGCCTGGACCATTGTAGGTGATAACACAGGCACGACTGGCGAAATTCCAGTTTAATTGCCATAAAATGCCAAAAATGTAACTTGATCATTTTGAAGTGTTGGTTATGGTTACCTGGGTCATATTTGATATCCCGGACAAATATCATGTGATCCAGTACCAGCACCGTACCAAGGCATCCGGCCTGGACCATGGCAGGCAATAATATATGCACGAGTGACGGAATTCCAATTTAATTGCCATAAAATGCCAAAAAATATAACTTGATGATTTCGAAGCATTGGTTATGGTTCCTNTACAGGCACGACTGGCGGAATTCCAGTTTAATTTCCATAAAATGCCAAAAATGTAATTTGATCGTTGTGAAGCGTTGGTTATGGTTCCTTGGGTCGTAATTGATGTCTCGGAGAAATATCATGTGATCCCGTACCGGCTCCTTACCAAGGCGTCTGGTCTAGACCATGGCAGGCGATAATACAGGCACGACTTGCAGAATTCCAGTTTAATTGCCATTAATTCCAAAAAATGCAACTTGATCATTTCGAAGTGTTGGTTATGGTTCNTATCCGGTACCGGCTCCGTACCAAGGCGTCCAGTCTGGACCATGGTAGGCGATAATACAGGCACGACTGGCGGAATTGCAGTTTAATTGCCATAAAATGCCAAAAAATATAACTTGATCATTTCGAAGCGTTGCTTTTGTTTCCTTTGGTCGTATTTCATGTCCCGGAGAAATATCATGTGATCGGTACCGGCTCCGTACCAAGGCATCTGGCATGGACTATGGCAGGCGATAATACAGGCACGGCCCAAGGAACCATAACTAACTCTTCGAAAGGATAAAGTTACATTTTTTAGACTTTTATGGCAATTATACTGGAATTCCGCCAAGTCGTGCCTGTATTATCGCCTGCCATGTACCAGGCCGGACGCCTTGGTACCTAGCCGGTACCGAATCACATGATATTTTTCCGGGACATCAAATATAACCCAAGGAACCATAACCATTGCTTCGAAATGATCAAGTTACATTTTTTTGAATTTTATGGCAATTAAACTGGAATTTCGCCAGCCGTGCCTGTATTATCGCCTGTCATAGTCCATGCCGGATGCCTTGGTAAGGATCTGGTACTGGATCGCATGATATTTCTCCATGACATTAAATATGACCCAAGGAACAATAATCAACGCTTCGAAATGATCAAGTTACATTTTTTGGCATTTTATGGCAATTAAACTGCAACTCCGTCAGCCGTGCCTGTATTATCGCCTACCATGGTCCAGACTTGATGCCTTGGTACGGAGTCGGTACCGGATAGCATGATATTTGTCAGGGACATCAAATACGACCCAAGGAACCATAACCAATGCTACTAAATGATCAAGTTACATTTTTTGGAATTTATGGCTATTAAACTAGAATTCCGCCAGTCTTGCCTGTATTATCGCCATCCATGGTCCAGGCCGGACACCTTGGTATGGAGCCCATACCGGATCGCATGATATTTTCCTGGGATATCAAATACAACCCTAGGAACCATAACCAACTCTTCGAAATTGTCAAGTTATATTTTTTGACATTTTATGGCAATTATATTGGAATTCCGTCAGTCGTGCCTGTATTATCGCCTGCCATGGTCCAGGCCAGATGCCGTGGTACGTAGCCGGTACCGAATCGCATGATATTTGTCCGGGACGTCAAATATGACCTAAGGAACCATAACCAACACTTCAAAATGATCAAGTTACTTTTTTGGCATTTTATGGCAATTAAACTTGGATTTCGCCAGTCATGCATGTATTATCACCTGCCATGGTCCAGGTCGGAATCCTCAGTACGGAGCCGGTACCAAATCTCATTGTATTTGTCCGAGACATCCAATGCGACACAAGGAACCCCAACCAACGCTTCGAAATGATCAATTTACATTGTTTGACATTTTATGGCAATTAAACTGGAATTCTGCCGGTCGTGTATGTATTATCGCTTGCCATGGTCCAGTCCGAACGCCTTGGTACGGAGCCGGTACCGGATCGCATTATATTTGTCCGGGACATAAAATACGACCCAAAGAACCATAACCAATGCTTCGAAATGATCAAGTTACATTTTTTGGCATTTTATGGCAATTAAATTGGAATTCCGCCAGTCGTGCTTGTATTATCGTCTGCCATAGTCCAGGCCGGACGCCTTTGGTACGGAGCTGGTACCGGATCGCATGATATTTGTCCGGGACATCAAATATGACCCAAGGAACCATAACCAATGCTTCGAAATGATCAAGTTACATTTTTTGGCATTTTATGGCAATTAAACTGGAATTCCGCCAGTCGTGCATGTATTATCGCCATCCGTGGTCCCGGCCGGATGCCTTGGTACGGAGCTGGTACCAGATCACATGATATTTTTCCGGGACATCAAATACAAACCAAGGAACCACAACCAACTCTTCTAAAGGATCAAGTTACATTTTTTGGCATTTTATGGCAATTAAACTAGAATTCCGCTAGTCGTGCCTATATTATCGCCTGCCATGGTCCAGGCCGGACGCCTTGGTACGAAGCCAGTACCAGATCGCATGATATTTTACCGGGACATCAAATATGACCCAAGGAACTGTAACCAACGCTTCGAAATGATCAAGTTACATTTTTTGGCATTTTATGGCAATTAAACTGGAATTCTACCAGTCGTGCCTGTATTATCGCCTGCCATGGTCCCGGCTGGACACCTTGGTACGGAGCCAGTAGAGGATAGCATGATATTTCTCCGGGACATGAAATGCGACCCAAGGAACCATAACCAACACTTCGAAATGATCAAGTTACATTTTTTGGCATTTTATGGCAATTAAATTGGAATTCCGCCAATCGTGCCTGTATTATCGCCTGCCATGGTCCAGGCCGGACACCTTGGTTTGGAGCCAGTAGTGGACCGCATAATATTTATCCGGGACATCATACAACCCATGAAACCATAACCAACTCTCCGAAATGATCAAGTTGCATTTTTTGGAATTTTATGGCAATTAAACTGGAATTCCGCCAGCCGTGCCTGTATTATCGCCTGCCATAGTCCAGGCCGAACGCCTTGGTACGGAGCCGATACTGAATCACATGATATTTCTCCGGGACATCAAATATGACCTAAAGAACCATAAACAACGCTTCGAAATGATCAAGTTACCTTTTTTGGCATTTTATGGCAATTAAATTGGAATTCCGCCAGTCGTGCCTGTATTATCGCCTGCCATGGTCCAGGCCGGACGCCTTGGTACCAAGCTTGTACCGGGTCACATGATATTTGTGCAGGACATCAAATACTATCCAAGGAACCATAACCAACACTTCGAAATGATCAAGTTACATATTTTGGCATTTTATGGCAATTAAGTTGGAGTTCTGCAAGTCGTGCATGTATTATCGCCTGCCATGGTCCAGGCCGGACGCCATGGTACGGAGCCAGTACCGGATCGCATGATATTTTTCCAGGACATCAAATACGACCCAAGGAACTATATCCAACGCTTCGAAATGATCAAATTACATTTTTTTGGCATTTTATGGCAATTAAACTGGAATTCCGCCAATCGTGCCTGTATTATCGCCTGCCATGGTCCAGGCCGGACGCTTGGTATGGAGCCGGTACCGAACCGCATGATATTTCTCTGGGACATAAAATACAACCCATTAAACCATAACCAACTCTTCGAAAGGATAAAGTTACATTTTTTGGAATTTTATGGCAATTATACTGGAATTCCTCCAAGTCGTGCCTGTATTATCGTCTGCCATGGTCCAGGCCGGACGCCTTGGTACCTAGCCGGTACCGAATCACATGATATTTTTATGGGACATCAAATACGACCCAAGGAACCATAACCAACACTTCGAAATGATCAAGTTAGATATTTTGGCATTTTATGGCAATTAAGTTGGAATTCCGCAAGTCGTGCCTGTATTATCGTCTGCCATGGTCCAGGCCGGACGCCTTGGTACCTAGCCGGTACCGAATCACATGATATTTTTCCGGGACATCAAATACGACCCAAGGAACCATAACCATTGCCTCGAAATGATCAAATTAGATTTTTTGGAATTTTGTGGCAATTAAACTGGAATTCCGCCAGACGTGCCTGTATTATCGCCTGTTATAGTCCATGCCGGACGCATTGCTAAGGAGTTGGTACTAGATCGCATGATATTTAGGGGACATCAAATACGACCCAAGGAACCATAAGCAATACTTCGAAATGATCAAGTTACATTTTTTGGCATTTTATGGCAATTAAACTGCAATTCCGCCAGTCGTGCCTGTATTATCGCCTACCATGATCCAGACTGAACGCCTTGGTACGGAGTCGGTACCGGATAGCATGATATTTGTCAGGGACATCAAATACGACCCAAGGAACCATAACCAACGCTACGAAATGATCAAGTTACATTTTTTAGCATTTTATGGCTATTAAACTAGAATTCCGCATGTCGTGCCTTTATTATTGCCATCCATGGTTCAGGCCGGACGCCTTGGTATGGAGCCAGGACTGGATCGCATGATATTCCTCCGGGACATCAAATACGACCCAAGGAACCATAAGCAACACTTCGAAATGATCAAGTTACATATTTTGGCATTTTATGACAATTAAGTTGGAATTCCGCAAGTCGTGCCTGTATTATCGCCTGCCATGATCCAGGCCGGACGCCTTGGTATGGAGCCGGTACTGGATCGCATGATATTTGTCCGGGACATCAAATATAACCCAAGGAACCATAACCAATGCTAGAAAATGACCAAGTTAAATTTTTGGCATTTTATGACAATTAAATTGGAATTCAGCCAGTCGTGCCTGTATTATCGCCATCCATGGTCCAGGCCGGACGCCTTGGTAAGGTCCCGGTACCGGATCGCATGATATTTATCCGGGAAATCAAATACAACCCAAGGATTCTTAACCAACGCTTCGAAATGATCAAGTTACATTTTTTGGAATTTTATGGCAATTAAACTGGAATTCCGCCAGCCGTGCCTGTATTATCGCCTTCCATGGTCCAGGCGAGATGCCTTGGTACGGAGCCGGTATCGGACCGCATGATATTTGTCCGGGACATCAAATACAACCCAAGAAACCATAACCAATTCTTAGAAAGGATCAAATTACATTTTTTTGAATTTTACGGTAATTAAACTTGAATTCCGCCAATTCGTGCCTGTATTATCGCCTGCCATGTTCCAGGCCGAACGCCTTGGTACAGAGCCAGTACCGAATCACATGATATTGGTTCGGGACATAAAATACGACCCAAGGAACCATAACCATTTCTTCGATATGATCAAGTTACATTTTTTGGAATTTTATGGCAATTAAACTGGAATTCCACCGGTCGTGCCTATATTATCGCCTACCATAGTCCATGCCAGATGCCTTGGTATAGAGCCGGTACCGGATCTCTTGATATTTCACCGGGACATCAAATACGACTCAAGGAACCATAATCAATGTTTCGAAATGATCAAGTTACACTTTTTGGCATTCTATGGCAATTAAACTGCAATTTCGCCACTCGTGCCTGTATTATCGCCTGCCATGGTCCAGGCGAGATGCCTTGGTACGGAGCCGGTACCGGACCACATGATATTTGTCTGGGACATCAAATACAACCCAAGAAACCATAACCAACTCTTAGAAAGGATCAAGTTACATTTTTTTTGAATTTTACGGCAATTATACTGGAATTCCGCCAAGTCGTGCCTGTATTATCGCCTGCCATGTTCCAGGCCAGACGCCTTGGTACGTAACCGGTACCGAATCACATGATATTGGTCTGGGACATAAAATACGACCAAAGGAACCATAACCATTGCTTCGAAATTATCAAGTCACATTTTTGGAATTTTATGGCAATTAAACTCGAATTTCACCAGCCGTGCCTGTATTATCGCCTGCATTGTCCATGCCAGATGCCTTGGTACAAGGCTAGTACTGGATCGCATTATATTTCTCCGAGACATCAAATAAGACCCAAGGTACCATAAGCAACGCTTTAAAATGATCAAGTTACATTTTTTGGCATTTTATGGCAATTAAACTGCAATGGCGCCAGTCGTGCCTGTATTATCGCCTACCATGGTCCAGACTGGACGCCTTGGTACGGAGCCGGTACTGGATATCATGATATTTGTCAGGGATATCAAATATGACCCAAGGAACCATAACCAACACTTCGAAATGACCAGGTTACATTTTTTGGCTTTTTATGGCAATTAAACTGCAATTTTGCCAGTCGTGCCGGTATTATCGCCTGCCATGGTCCGGGCCGGACGCCTTGGTACGGAGCCGTTACCGGATCACATGATATTTTTCTGGGACATCAAATACGACCCAAGGAACCACAACCGACGCGTTGAAATGATCAAGTTACATTGTTTGGCATTTTATGGCAATTAAATTGGAATTCTGCCAGTCGTGCATGTATTATCGCCTGCCATGGTCCAGTCCGGACGCCTTGGTACGGAGCCGGTACTGGATCGCATGATATTTGTCCTAAATATCAAATACGACCCAAAGAAGCATAACCAACGCTTCTAAATGATCAAGTTACATTTTTTGGCAATTTATAGCAATTAAACTTGAATTCCGCCAAGTCGTGCCTGTATTATCGCCTGCCATGTTCCATGCCGAACGCCTTGGTACGGAGCCGGTACTGAATCACATGATATTGGTCCGGGACATAAAATACGACCCAAGGAACCATAACCATTGCTTCGATATGATCAAGTTACATTTTTTAGAATTTTATGGCAATTAAACTGGAATTTCACCGGTCGTGCCTATATTATCGCCTACCATAGTCCATGCCAGATGCCTTGGTACAGAGCCGGTACCGGATCGCTTGATATTTCACCGGGACATCAAATACGACCCAAGGAACCATAAGCAACGCTTCGAAATGATCAAGTTATATTTTTTGCCATTTTATGGCAATTAAACTGCAATTCCGCCAGTCGTGCCTGTATTATCGCCTGCCATGGTCCATGCGAGATGCCTTGGTACGGAGCCGGTACCAGACCGCATGATATTTTTCCGGGACATCAAATACAACCCAAGAAACCATAACCAACTCTTAGAAAGGATCATATTACATTTTTTTAAATTTTACAGCAATTATACTGGAATTCCGCCAAGTCGTGCCTGTATTATCGCCTGCCATGTTCCAGGCCGGACGCCTTGGTGAGTAACCGGTACCGAATAACATGATATTGGTCCGGGACATAAAATACGGCCCAAGGAACCATAAACATTTCTTCGAAATGATCAAGTTACATTTTTGGAATTTTATGGCAATTAAAGTGGAATTCCGCCAGCGGTGCCTGTATTATCGCCTGCCATTGTCCATGCCAGATGCCCTGGTACAGAGCCGGTACCGGATCACATTATATTTCTCCAGGACATCAAATACAACCCAAGGAACCATAAGAAACGCTTCGAAATGATCAAGTTACAAATTTTGGCATTTTATGGCAATTAAACTGCAATTCCGCCAGTCGTGCCTGTATTATCGCCTGCCATGGTCCAGACCGGACGTCTTGGGAAGGTGGCGGTACCGGGTCACATGATATTTATCCGGGACATCGAATACGACCCAAGGAACCATAACCAACGCTTCGAAATGATTAAATTACATTTTTTTGGCATTTTATGGCAATTAAACTGCAATTCCGCCAGTCGTGCCTGTATTATCGCCTGCCATGGTCTAGGCCGGACGCCTTGGTACGGAGCCGGTACCGGATCTCATGATATTTTTTTGGGAAATAAAATACGACCCAAGGAACCATAACCAACGTTTCGAAATGATCAAGTTATATTTTTTGGAATTTTGTGGCAATCAAATTGGAATTCCGTCAGTCGTTCCTATATTATCGCCATCCATGGTCCAGGCCGGACGCCTTGGTATGGGGCCGATAACGGATCGCATGATATTTTTCAGGGACATCAAATACAACCCAAGTAACCATAACCAACTCTTCGATATGGTCAAGTTACATTTTTTGACATTTTATGGCAATTAATTTGGAATTCCGTCAGTCGTGTCTTTATTATCAACTACCATGGTCCAGGCCGGACGCCGTGGTACGTAGAAGGTAACGATTCACATGATATTTATTCGAGACATCAAATATGACCCAAGTAACCATAACCAACGCTTCGAAATGATCAAGTTACTTTTTTGGCATTTTATGGCAATTAAACTTGAATTCCGCCACTCATGCATGTATTATCGCCTGCCATGGTCCAGGTCGGACTCCTCGGTACGGAGCCGGTATCAGTAGGACGAACAAAGCAAGAGACTCCAAGAAAGAAAACTATATCNCCCATAAGGGACGGCTTGCCAAGCTACACAACTCAGAAAACTGTTGTACTACAATCAACCCAACTGTTAAAACTCAGAAAACATTCGTACTACAACAAGCTAACTTTCTTAGAGTATTCTTACTCTATTTTCATACATGGACCGGCCTTTCCATCCATTCGAAAGAAAGAACAAGAAGGAAATTTAGAAGGAACTCATATGTAGTATATCACAAAGGTTTAGAAAAGTTACAAGATGCCCTTACAACTACTACAAGGCCTCATTTATATAGGAGTAGGAGGTTATTACAAGACAAACCTGCATT
>MDKI01149285.1:0-11486 GCA_005239505.1 Nicotiana paniculata | reverse complement strand
CCAAAAGTGTTGGTAAACAATTCCAAACTCTTCTCTTTCAATTACCCAATATTTTTCATCACTATTAAATCAAAAATTAAGAATTTTTATGGTAAAAATTGAGGGTTTGTGTAAAATTAGGGAATATTTTTAAAAACGAATTTTGTCCTCGAATTGGGATCGGATTTCGAAAATAATTACATATTCGGGCTTGGGGGTGAATGGGTAAATAAAATATATTCCGAACCCCGAGTTTGGACCAAGCGGGCCCAGAGTCGGGTTTTAACTTTTTTTTTTAGAAAACTTAGGAAAAATCATAATTTTTAGTAAAATTAGTTCCTTTAGCATTAATTAATGATATTAACCTAATTATGATTAGATTCGAGTGTGTTGGAGGTGAATTCGAAAGGAAAGCTATAATTGAGCAGTGAGTGGCATGCGTAATTTATGTAAGTGCTTGGTTTAACATTGACTTGAGGGAATAGGAATCTCCAACATAACTGCTATGTGAATTTGCATGTGTGTGGTGTATAGGTGAAGTGACGAGTATCTACGCACCACCAAAATTACTTGTTAAACATGATCCCTTCCCTATCCCAATTATCTTGTTCATCATTTAATGGTCTGCACGATTTCTATGCTTCCATGTCTACTTGTTTTCATCAACGTGTTGTGAGGTATTGTTTTATGAAATTCGAAAGTATTAGTTTTACCCTGGATTCATTGTGATATATGAAAGTTTGAGCTGGTTGATAATATTCTATGAAACATATAAATTCTGGTTGGGAGCGAGTTGCACGCCGCAACAAAAGAAATAAAGGTGATATATATATATATATATATATATATATATATATATATATAGGATTAATAAGGTTTGACAGGTGGGAGCGGGTTGCACGCCGCAACAAGGAGCAATACGAGAGAACACTTATATTTTACTGATTTTGAATACAAAGATTTGGAAACACTACTGTCTTACTTTACTATTTTCATATTTTACACTTACGGTTATTTCAAAAAAGAGGACTTTGGAAATTTGAAAAACTATGTGAGAACTTTGGAAATTTGAAAAACTATGTGAGAATTTGGTTATAGTGGAGACCTGGTAAAGATAGCTGAATTATTTTATTTATTTTTACAGTTTATTGTTTTCGTTAGTTTAGAATTTTTTTCTTGCTTTATTATATAAATATGTTATTACAGGTTATGTTTTCTCCGCCGTAGCCTCGTCACTACTTCATCGAGGTTAGGCTCGCACTTACTCAGTACATGGGGTCGGTTGTACTGATACTATACTCTGCACTCTTTTGTGCAGATCCAGGTGCCGTCCAACGTTAAAGACTTTAGTAGCTGACTTTCATCATTCGGAGACACGAGGTAGATCTGCTGGCGTCCGCAGATTCCTGGAGTCTTCTCTTAGTTTTATTGAGACGGTTTTATTTTGCTCAAGCCAGATACATTATTTGACCATTATTTGTAGTATTATTAGAAGTTCGTGAATTGTGACACCAGACCCTCGAGTAGTCTTATAATTATATATTTAGTTCGTGGCTCGGTTATCATTCATTTATTATTTTATTCGTGAAGTTATGCATTGGAGTTAATAAATTAGTTTGATTTTGAGTTGTCGGTTTATAATTAAATAGACTTTGATGGAAATTAATTAATCGAAAAAAGTCTAAAAATGCCACTCAACTTTCAGAAATGGTCTATCCATACCATCCGTTAAAAAAATGCTCATTCATGCCACTGTCGTTACACATTTGACTCATCCATGCCATTATTGACCAACAACTCAATTTTTATTTTTTTAATAATTATAATGTGGGGCATGGGTTAATTCGGACGAATGGAAACATTACACGTGGAAAGTCTTTAACGTTGGACGGCACCTGCTTTTGACTTATTAATTGTTTCTCATTCAATTTTGGCAATATATTTTAAAATCTCCCATTTTAATATTGCTAAAATTATTTATTAATGTATCTACCAAACTTCTTATTATTATCAGAATTGACAAATGCATCTATTTGCATATTCTCACTTAATTTAAGTAAGATACAAAATATTGCCAATAAAATCTTAGCTGGAAGAATCTTTTCTCCTAAACTTTTAATCCATCCAAAATAAGACTTCATTACTCAAGCAGTCATACTTACATATGTAGCAACATTATATATCCGCTAGCTCCTTAAGACATGAATATTTAACCCGCAGGCGTCCCTTATTTTGTGATACATATCAGTATGTATTAATATTAAGAACATGCGTTGTAAGTTAATAAATAATACTTGGGGTTAATAAGAACTTCATTAATAACACGTGTGTTGTACTTTATTAATAATGTGCGTTGTACGTTAATAGTAACACGTAGGATTTTTTCAATTATTTATACGAAGGCACAACAAACATATAATATTTAAAATACAATAATCATTTAAAAGCCAAATATTTGACCTTGCTCTAGGCCCTCTGGGTCTTTATTTCCTTCTTCTTGTTGCTCCTTGTCATTTGATTTTCATCGTTACCTGCTGCTTGTGGCGCCGCTGATGAAGCCACATCCGTAAAGTTTTAATCGGCAGAGACACATGCGTATAACTAGTATTAAAACCTTGTAATAGAATATGCTTGTTCATCCCAAGCTCATCCGATAGAACATGAAATAACATCTATGTATGATAAGTTTAAAGGGGCATTTACATTAGCATACTACGTGAATTCAAAATAATTGGACAACATATGAACCCGACAACCGATCAATTTAGTCATGTTAATTAGTTCGATATGCAGTGTGATGATATCTAGCGTAAGACTTTTTTATGGACAATTTTTTTGTCAATGTTCACTTTTAATGTGTTGGTTGCTCTATCATGATAAGAACACTTATTGTCAACGGTGATATTCTTCTCGAAAGTGTAATATTAGTTGTTTGTGCGAGAAAGTATATTGTGGTAAATATAATTCAACATTTGAGATTACTTTCTGTTTGCTTTATTTCTTATCATTGCAAAATTTAAGCATACAAAAAATTACTTTCGGAAAAATTTAAAAGAATATCTTTCATCTTTTGTAAGAGTAAAAGTTGAATTCTAAGGATAATCACATGCTTGAAAGCATATTGACCCATCATAATTTTTGCATGTATAACATTATTGTCAAAACAACTACATATCATCCTTATGTCAATATATACGTCATTTGACAAATCTAAATTTCTCAATAGTATAATGAGCGTATTTTTCTTCAAAACTAATCTATATAAAATAGAAGATCAATTTTAACTTTGTTCATTTTATACATACTTGACACTAACATGGGTAAGAAGCAATGAACTTGACGTTGTATGAGTGTGGTGGAATGCTATTTGATGCTAAAGTATCAAGTATTTTTCCTCGTAATAATTGTAGTATTATCTTCTATATTACCTTCTATTGAGTTAAACTGAAACATATTTTGCTTTCACGAGGAAACTTGGCCTACTACCTAAGATAGTACTTTCTATCATATAATTTGCACAGCTTATATTTTTATTTAATTATGAAAATATTTTCCTTATTCAGTGATCTTCATGACTACTGTCACCATTGAGGTTGATAACCAGTTATTTTGGAAGGACTAAATTATCTTTTAATTTCGACATGAAGCAAAGAAGTCATCGAATGATGGATGTGTTCTTACTCTCATATTTCGTGTTAGCTGATTTTTTTCCATTTGAAACTATAAGTATGAATTTACGAAAATAGCACTTACAATCTACTCATCGATTTTGAAATTACTGTAGTACTTGATTTTAAATCACCACCTAAAATTATTATTTTTCCAGCAAATAATTCATCGATATTCATATACCTCTAAAGCTAATCTTCTGACGCTTCGTCATGGACACTTCATCCTATATTATCAACTCTGATTTTCTTATAAATTTAACATCATCATTCTGCTTTGATATATTGATGGTTGTTTTAATAGATTAAAGAGATATGTTGAATATAAGGTGAATTTTACGACCCCTGATAAAATTGTTGCTACTACACCATCCGTTACCGTTGCTAACAGTTCTTGATCAAACCTTTGCAAGTAATACATGATATATGGATTTTTTTTTTAATTCCTCCGCGACTTTATACAAAGGATAATCTTATTCTACAACAGTCGCCTCTTAAGGTGAATAGTACGCTCGGACTGTCCGTCCGTCTGAGGATGAAATGTTGTGCTCAAATCAATCTGGGTGCCCAACTCTCGCTGAAATACCCTCCAGAAATGGGAGGCAAACAGAGTACCTCGGTCTGATATAATGGATATGGGCACACCATGAAATCTAACAATCTCTCTCATGTAGATCTTTGCCAACTTCTCTACTGAATAAGATACTGATACTGGAATGAAATGTGCGGACTTGGTCAGCCTATCCACAACAACCCCAACTGCATAACCATCCTCTGAGTCCGTGGGAGTCCAACTACAAGGTCCATGGTGATACGCTCCCACTTCGACTCAGGAAGCTGAATCTGTTGCATCAATCCACCCGGCCTCTGGTGCTCGTACTTCACCTGTTGACAGTTCAAGCACCGAGCTACGTAAGCTACAATATCCTTCTTCATTCCACGCTACCGATAATGCTGTCGCAAGTCTTGGTACATCTTTACGGCGCCCGGATGAATAGAATACCGGGAACTATGGGCCTCCTGAAGTATCAACTCCCGAATGCCATCAACATCGGGGACACATATACGACCTTGCAATCTCAAAACTCCCTCAGCATCAACTGTGACCTGCTTGGCACCTCCGTACCGAACCATATCCCTAAGAGTGCATAAGTAACGTTCATCATACTGCCTAGCCCGAATACGATCATATAAGGAAGAACGATCTATGGTATGGGCCAACACAATGCCAGTCTCAGAAACCTCTAATCTTACAAATCGGTTGGCTAAAGCCTGAACATCCAAAGCCATAGGTCGCTCCCCGACTGATAAATAAGCTAGACTGCCCATACTGACTGACTTCTGGCTCAAAGCAACGGCCACCACATTGGCCTTCCCCGGATGATAAAGAATGGTCATATCATAATCCTTCAGCAACTCCAATCATCTCCTCTGCCTCATGTTCAACTCCTTTTGCTTAAACAAGTATTGCAAACTCTTGTGATCAGTGAATACCTCACACTGCACCCCATACAAATAGTGCCTCCAAATCTTCAAGGCATGAACGATAGCTGCAAGCTCCAAATCATGGACTGGATAGTTCTTCTCATGAATCTTCAACTGACGAGAACCATAGGCTATAACCTTCCCATCCTGCATCAACACTGCACCGAGCCCAACCTGTGAAGCATCACAATACACGGTATAATGTCCTACACCTGTGGGCAACACTAATACTGGTGCCGTGGTCAAGGCTGTCTTGAGCTTCTGAAAGCTCGCCTCACACTCCTCAGACCATCTGAACTGAGAACTCTTCTGGGTCAACCTGGTCATCGGGGCTGGTATAGATGAAAAGCCCTCCACAAATCGGTGATAGTACCCAACTAAGCCCAAGAAGCTCCGAATCTCTGTAGCTGAAGTAGGCCTAGGCCAATCTCTAACTTCTAAAACCTTAGTCAGATCCACCTGAATGCCCTCTGCTGATACCACGTGGCCCAAGAATGCCACATAACTCAACCAGAACTCGCACTTAGAAAACTTGACATACAATTGACTATCTTTTAGAGTCTGGAGGATGACTCTAAGGTGCTTCTCATGCTCCTCTCGGCTGCGTGAGTATATAAAAATATTATCAATGAACACAATCACGAACAAGTCTAAATAAGGCTTGAATACCCGATTCATAAACTCCATGAAAGCAGGGGGCATTAGTCAACCCAAAAGACATGACTAAAAACTCATAATGCCCATAACGAGTGCGAAAGACTGCCTTAGGGACATCAGATGCCCTAATCCTCAGCAGATGATAACCTGATATCAAATCTATCTTGGAGAACACCGTAGCACCCTCAAGCTGGTCAAAGAGATCATCAATCCTCGGCAAAGGATACTTGTTCTTAACAGTAACCTTATTCAACTGCCGGTAATAAATACACATCCTCATCGAGCCATCCTTCTTCTTGACAAACAATACTGGAGCACACGGAGAAACACTAGGCCTAATGAAGCCTTTATCCAAAAAATCCTGCAATTGCTCCTTTAGTTCCTTCAACTCAGGCGGAGCCATACGATACAGGGAAATAGAAATTGGTTGAGTGCCCTCAGCTACCTTAATACAAAAGTCAATATCCCTTTCAGGTGGCATACCCGGCAGGTCAGTAGGGAATACCTACAGAAACTCACGAACCACTAACACCGACTCTATGGAAGGAACCTCAGCACTAGAATCACGAACATAGGCCAGATAGACCAAACAATCCTTCTCGACCATGCTCCGAGCCTTCATATAAGAAACAACTCTACCGGCAGAATGACTAGGAGTCCCTCTCCACTTTAAACGAGGCACTCCTGGCAAGGCCAAGATCACCGTCTTCGCATGACAGTCCAAGATAGTATAATAGGGGGATAACCAATCCATCCCCAGTATAACATCAAAGTCAACCATATCAAGAAGCAGAAGATCGATCTGAGTCTCCAGACCACCAATAACTACCAAACAAGCACGGTAGACTCGATCTACCACTATAGAATCACCCACGAGTGTAGACACATGCACAACAGTAATAAGAGAATCACGGGGCATGCTCAAATAAGGGGCAAAATATGAAGACACATAGGAGAATGTAGAACCCGGATCAAATAACACCGAAGCCTCTCGGCTACAAACTGAAACCGTACCTGTGATTACTGCGTTAGAAGCCTCAGCATCAGGACGAGCAGGAAAAGCATAACACCGGGGCCAATCCCCTCCAACCTGCACATCTCTGGGTCTACCTGCTACGGGCTGACCTCTACCCGTCATGGCATTTGTTCCACCTCTATGAGCCTGACCACCACCTCTAGCACCTCGACCACCACCTCGAGCTGGCTGAGAGGGTAAGGATGCACCTGCTACAGGAACCAAGGCACGAGAACCCTAATACTCGGGTCCACTCAAAGCTCGTGGGCAATATCTGACAATGTGCCCCGGACTACCACAAATATGACAAGATCTTTGCTGCTCTGGCTGATAACTCGGAATCTGGCTCAGACGACCCTGATACCCATTCTAACTCTGAAGTGGCTGTGCATTGATAGGTGATGATGGTGCACTAACAAGAGTGCACGGGAAAATACCTGAAGTGCTGACTGGAAAGGTCGGGGTGGATGACCCCTACTGAACGAATCCCTGCCTCCAGATAAGGCTCCACTGAATCTACCAAAGTGATGGGGCCTCTTGTCAGTCCCCTGACCACCTCGTTGTGACAAAGTCATCTCGATCCTCCTGGCCCCATCGGCCGCATCCTGGAACGAAATGTCAGAACCCGACTCCCTGGCCATCTAGAGTCGTATAGGCTGGGATAATCCCTCAATGAACCTCTGAACCCTCTCCTGATCAATGGGGAGTATCATCAATGCATGCCTGGCTAGAGCGATGAACCTGGTCTCGTACTGAGTAATAGACATAGATCCCTACTGGAGGCGCTCAAACTGCCTCCTAAGGGCATCCATTGACATAGATGCACCCTTGGCTGTCGGTGCCACAATACCGGTTGAGATACTCCAACTGTCTGAGGTGCTGGAGTTTGAAACTGAGTGGCAACCTGCTCTGGGGTATGAATAACATGAGTCTGGGTCCCTCCCCCAGTCTGAGAACCAGCTGGTGCCGTAGGAAGAAGACCGGCCTAGGCCACGCTCTCCATCAATCCCACCAAGCGAACTAAGACGTCCTGAAGCACCGGGGTAGCAATGAACCCCTCTGGGACCCGAGCTGGTCCGACTGGAACCGTCCGAGCAGGAACCTCACTGGCATAGACTACCTGCGGGTCCTCTACTGGAGCTTTACTCTAGCTCTGCCTCGGCCTCTAGCATGGCCTCGGTCCCTCGTTGGAGCTGCAATAGGGGGATCAGGCTGCTGACCGATCGATGAGGAAGCACGCGTTCTCTTTATCTGCGAGAGAGTAAGATAGAAGCTCAATTAGTATTTAGAACTCAAATGGCACGACAGAGAAGGAAAGATATGGAGTTATTCCTAACTTTGCAGCCTCTGGGGGATAAGTACAGACATCTCCGCACCGATCCCGCAGACTCTATCAAGGTTGTCCATGAGTTGTGAGACCTAAGAAACCTAGAGCTCTGATACCAACTTGTCACGATCCGAAATTCCATTCTTCTGGCCGTGACTACGTGTAACGTTGAACCCGCTAGACAAGCCAATGTATTCATGTGATCTAATAAGTTCAAGTCAACTCCACGGTAGTAAAGAAAATATTGTTCAAGTCTTAACCGAAATCTCAACAAAATGCCTCGAAAACACTTTACAATAGAAATGTAATATAAACTCTGAAATTTGCATAAATAACATATAAAGTAAATAACATCGTATGTTCCCAAAATCGGGGTGTTACAACCTCACGGACTGTCTACATGAGTACTAAATTCAAGTTTGAAAAGGAAATACAACATTGTCTTTAGAACTGAAGGAGGAATAAGACAATAGAAAACTATTAGCAGAAGAGACTTTAGGGCCCACGAATGCCAGCGGTATATCTTGAAGCTCGATGTGGACTGAAGGTGACTCCCTCATAACGGCCTACGGGGTCCGGATGCGGGCCTGCACAACATAGAGAAGTGCAATGTAGTATTAGTACAAACGACCCCATGTACTGAGTAAGTGCCGTGCCTAACCTCGGCCGAAGTAGTGACGAGGCTAGACTTGACAACACTATACATACCTGTGCAATTATATATACGAACAGGAATATATCGATGGAAATAAACAAGTAAAATCAGATACAGGGAAACTGCTGGGGATAAAAAGGGCAACCATCACTAGCACAGTAGAACAGGGTAATAACCGAAATGTTAAAGTAAAAGCAGGAATTGAACATCTCAGAACAGGAAATAAACAGCAAAAGGCACGACATATACCCTCGTGCGTAATCTCACAATCACTAGGCACGGAATGTCCCCTCATGCATTAATAGAAATATCACTCGAGACGGAATGTCCCCTCGTGTATCACTATAACAAACACTCAGCACGGAATGTCCCCTCGTGCAATAAATGATAAACAATCAGCACAACATGTCCCCTCGTGCAATAAATAAATAAACAATCGGCACGGCATGTCCCCTCGTGCAATAAATAAATAAACAATCGGCACGACATGTCCCCTCGTGCAATAAATAAATAAACAATCGGCACGGCATGTCCCCTCGTGCGATAAATAAATAAACACTCTTCCTCACCAAACAATGACATATATAATGGCAAGGAATACAACATAGTGGAAATACAATTCATTAACACCCGGCAAGGGGAAAACATCAGTCAATTTCACAACAGGTGCTCGGCAAGGATCTCAGCTATAACCAAACATTTCGAGTATATCCTTGACAGTTGGGTTTCCAATCAAACCAATATATCATAAGTTCATCAACCAATATTTCCAACAACGACGGCTTCCAAGTAGAGGCAAGTTCAAAATGTAACGAACATGGAAGTAATCATAAGATTTTTATCAAAAATAGACTCACGGGCATGCTTGACACACAATGCATAGGTACTCGTCACCTTACCTATGCATTGAACATGATAAACACTTAGCACATAGCATACATTACCTATTCCCTCACCAAAGTTAGGCAAGACACTTACCTCGGTCCAAAGAATAGAAATCAACCCTCTAAGACCTCCTTTCCTTTATAATCCGGCTCCGAAACACTGATATATAGACATAATTCACTTAATAACATCAATATTGACTCATTAATACCAACCATAGCCTAATTATACAATTCTTAGCATTCTTCCAAAAATACCAAAATTCGACCCCCGACCCGCTTGGTCCAAACACGAGGCTCGGACCAAAACCCGATCACCCATAACCCCACAAGTTCAAATACATAATTTGTTTTAAGATCCGACCCCAAATTGGGGTTGAATCACCCAAAATTCCCAAAAACCTAACTCTACCCAAAACCCCTAATTTCTACTTTGATTTTAGGATTTTAGGCCTAGAATTTACTGATTAATGAAAGAAAAATGGAAGAAATCGATGTTAGGAAGCTTACTCAAGAGGCTATGGAGGAAGAATTGGTATAAGGCTCGTCAATGGGGTTTGAGGAAGAAGAGAATGGTGAAAATGTGAAGAATTCTGTGTTAAGTTTTCTGTTTTTGACCTTTAAAATAAGTGGACGAAATTTCCCTATGCGATCGCGGAGAAAGGGGTGCGATCGCATAGAGGTCTGGGTCTTGGTCAATGCGATCGCGGAAGTATGCTGGCTCAAGCTCTGCGATCGCGGAAAGGTTTATGCGATCGCGGAGTGTTAATCCCCTAGCCCCACCTGACTACACTGATCCACTATGCGATCGCGGATATAGAGATGAGATCGCATAGTGCAACTCTGCTACCCCTCCCAGCTACTCTATGCGATCGCAAAAAGGCTTATGTGATCGCGTAGAAGAACTCTTCAGACACCAGAAACAACAGTAGACGCCAGATTTTCTAACCCTTTCGCACTCCGTTAGCTACCCGAAACTCACCCGAGCCCTCGGGTTTCAAAACCAAAAATATAAACGACTACCAAACCATCACACATACTTATTCATGCTTTTAAATCACCAAAATATCATCAAAACCATCTAATTAAACCTCAAAACTCTTAGAATTTTCTTAAAACTTCATAAAGCTTAATTATTCCGATTTTTATCCGAAACACGTCATTTCAAGTCCGTTTTACACCAAATTTCACAGATAAGTCACATAAAATATATTAAACATGTTCCAGGCTTCGGAACCATAATACGGGCTCGATAACACGACTTTCACATAATCATTCATTTTGAGAAACCTTTATTATTTTCTGAAAACAATTTTCTTCAAAAATTCATTTCTCGGGCTTAGGACCTCGGAATTCGATTCCGGGCATACGCCAAAGTCTCATATTTTTCTACGGACCCTCCGGGACCGACAATCACGAGTCCGGGCCCGTTTACCAAAAATGTTGACCAAAGTCAACTTTACTCAATTACTCATTAGAAAAACAACTTTTTATCAAGTTTTCACATCAAAGCTCCCCGGCTACATGCCCGGGGTGCGCATGCATATCGAGGTGAGATTTACGGAGGATTCGGAGCCTCGGAACACAGATATAGCTAAAATTTCTTAGGATGACCTTTTGGGTCATCACATAGACACACACAGACACTTCAATGTAATACTATAACGTGTGTATATATTGATGAATCAATCGTACAACGAAGTGTATAATACACAAACACCCCCCCCCACACACACACATACACACACACACACACTGTGAACAACTATTTTTTGACCACACCCAAATTCTATACTATTTTGCTATAAATATTAAG
>MDKI01086484.1:0-41299 GCA_005239505.1 Nicotiana paniculata | reverse complement strand
TGGCCGTTCGATCCATTTCGATCAATGGGCAGGATTTAATCGACGAGACCAAACGGTGTCGTTTGGTCAGGCTGGGGCAAGCCGGGAAGGTATTTGGGCTGGGTTGGACTGGGTAGTTTCAAGGGATTGGGTTTGGGCCTGGGTCTTTCTTGGCCCAGGTCAGATTTTGTTTTCCTAGTTAGTTAACTTAATTATTCTAATTAAATTAAACTCTAACTTAATCAAACATTGTAGCAATTAATTTCAAACCTTATTTTTCATATATTTACATGTCAATTAAGAATAAAACAACCGATTATATATTCTTAATTAAACCTATGATTTATCGAATAAATTGATTAATTTTTTATAATAATTAGTTAATAAAAACTACGTTAAATACTCGTCATTTGTCTATTATTTAATTAATTATAACTAATAACTTCATAATGCAAAATTTTCAATGATTTTGAAAGATGGATTATGGATATGCAAACAATGCAAATAATTCACAATTAATTGCTGAAAAATCAACCAATATTCATAAAATCAATTGATTTATTGGGATTTTTATAGGACGATACGGCGAGTAAAAATCACATGCTCACAACAAGTGTCTAATTCGACCTCTCGTCACTACCTCTCTGAGGTTAGGCGGGATACTTACTGAGTACACGTTGTTTTCATACTCATGCTACACTTGCTGTGCATTTTATTGTACAGGTACCTTCATAACGATGTGGCTGGTTTGAAGACTTAGGCGAGCTGCATCATACGAAGGCGATCCACAACTGACAGGGTCTCCCTCGTATTGTATTAATTTTGTTTTAAATTCCATTGTCCAATTTTTATCTCGGACAAGCTTTGTAATGATTGTATAAATTCTTAGAAATTGCTCATGCACTTGTGTCACCGGGTTCTGGGATGTGTTTGGGATTTACTTTATAAAAATGGAATATTAAACCGTCGTGTTTACTTAGCGGATTTTATTCAGTTATTATGTAATAAAGTGAAAGGTAATGATTTAAAAAATGCTAAAACAGGAAATTTAACTTAACTATTTAATGATTGGATTTCTTGACAATGGTGTCCAGCGCCATCATGACCTTATGGATTTTGGGTCGTGACAACTTGGTATCAGAGCTCTAGGTTCCTTAGGTCTCACGAGTCATGAGCAAGTCTTGTGCAGTCTTGCAGATCGGCACAGATACGTCTGTACTTATATTCGAGAGGCTACAGGGATGTTAGGAATACTTCCCTTCTTGATTCCTCATCCTGCGATTTGATTCCTCCTAAGCTTATGCCTACGTTTCTTCCTACTCAATTTTACGCGTCGCGAAGCGCTTGCTATGAACCAGGAACTTGAGGAATTGAAATGGTGCTATGGGTGTGGTGCGGGATGTTTCTCCCTGCGAAGTTGATTGAGGCTATTGTCGTTACTCTTCGGAAGAGTAATATGTTGTTTCAGCCAGTAGCTGTGATTCTGAGGACTTGAGGTTATGCTCAGGTTGTAATGATGTTTACGATTGGTTATCGCGCGATGTCGATATGATGATAGAATGCTTGCCCATATGTTGGGGGTGATGAATGGCTAGAAGGGAGGTCTTCTCAGGGCGTGATTTCGAGATTTCAGCATTTTAGTTTCGGCAGAGGAAAGGCATTTGGACTATAAGTGGTCAGGTTTTGGATTAATAAAGCAGTTAGACTTGGTGTTTTCAAGTAAGGTGGGATATTCACCTGTGATGTGGTGTCGTCATCACTGATCGAATGGAAAATGTTAAGTCTGTCAGTGCTATGGTTTCTTCGGATGCATTGGGTCAGAGTGTTGTGAAGTAGTATTGAATAAGTGGTTGCTAGAGATCGTGTTGTGTGGTGCTTCAGGGCTGAATAGTTATTTCTAATGAAGGCAGCTCGAGAAAGATGATCCTAGGGGAGTTTGAAGTCGTGGTGATCTACTGGTGTAAGAGCTGCAGAGAATGATATTGAATCGAGGCAGCAATTGGGCAGCATACGACGAAGGAAGATATGTGAAAAGTGCTAGGCGGTGGTTCCCTTTCTAAAAGGCCAGGTGTAAGGGACGGAAGTCAGATAGTTGCTTAAAGGAATGAGTTTAACAAGTGGAAGAGTGGCACCGTAGCCCAGGAGTTCAGTGGTAAGACAACTTCCTATCTTGAGGGAAAGTTTGAGAGTTTTAGTGGATGGTGATTGCGTCCACGAGATTAAGTTGAAATGTGGGTTATTTAGGCAGAAGGTTGGATACAACAAGGAGGAGTTGTTAGGAATGAAGAAGGATGCAATGTGGCGGTGAATTTGAAGATGTTGTAGTGCATTTAGTAGATGTCCATAAGGAGCGGACGGACTGGTAAAGTTTTTGAATGAGAGCAGGCCTAGGATGGGGTATTGATGTTGCAGAGAGTGTGCATTTCAGCTTCGTTGGGGATTTCCACAGGTCGGTTATCTCCTGTGAATAGGTTAGCAGTTGCATGGTTGGCAAGTTTCTGCGAGGGATTCTAGTGGCTATTTGGTAGAAGGCAGAATGTGTGAATAATTCTAGGGAATTTTTGAGTATTTAGGGAGTGCTAACAGAGAATTTGGAAGGATTGTACGGATTGGTTGATTAAAATCATGCTAACAAAGGGAAAAGGATCTCAACAGCGTCTAGAGTGGTGCAAGGAGTAGCTTTGGGCTAAGTGGGGGAGTCCCACCACCTGCAGTTGGGTTGTAGGAGTGTGTTATCATGGGGTTGCAGATTGTCGGCATATTGGCAAGTTAGTACAACTAAGGAAAAGGCGTAGAATGGTAATTGTGCATGTGATTTAATAAATATATGCACAAGTTGGTCATATTGGACCAGGGTTAGGTTTTGGGAGATTCAGAATTTATGCTTAACGCATAGGCGAGTCGTTAGGGTAATGACTCAGTCATGTGCTTCATTAAAAAGGGTGTTCGTGTGCTAGAAGAGCCTTGGAGTTGATTGTATTCGGGGCCAGTCAGAGTGGGTGACTCTCAATAGTGGTCATAATGAATTTGAAGGTTAAGAACGCGGTGTTTAAGGGTTTCAGGCAGCATAATGATTATGAATTGAGATTTTGCAGCATCATTTCAGAGAGAGGGGAAATGGTTGGGGTGTTCTATGCTATTTTCAGTGTGAAAGATAGTATTAGAGGAGTGAGAGAAATAACTCCGGGTTGTAGAAAGATTATCAGGAGGGTATGAGACGGTTTGCGGGATTTAGGCAGCATGGTCTCATGAATCAAGGTCACTCGGGATGAGTGAGGGTTGAGTTTGCTATGATTTGAAGGAAGTTACTATTGTTTCTGAGGCGATTAAGGATGATTAAAAGAAGATAGATTGGTTAGCCATGGTTGGAATGACACATGTGCGGCAGTGATCAGTTCCTTCAATGTGATTAAGTTATGCATGTGGTTTGTGCCGGTGTGCGCGAGGCTTGTCGGCCATCGTAATAGATTTCATGTGGGAGCATTCGAGTGCTATGGCCTGTCAGGTGTAGGCGGATCCCGGAAGGTTTATGGTGGTTCAGACCACTACTTAAGGATTTGCATGTTGGGTGATTGTGATAATTAACTTGAGTGTTGTTATTGTTCTCTTGAATTGAGGTAAGTAGGAGGTTTCTATATGATGAAGTGTTTCCCCTAAAAGTGGTTCAGGAGTTATGATGGAATTCTTGCGCAATCTCATATTGGCATGTTAGGTGCAGTAAATAGTGTGTAACTGAGAGTAAGAATCGAGATTACGGTTCGGTGTTAACAAGGATGTCATGAGCTCGATGAGCAAGAAAAAGTGATTTGAAAGTTCGAATCAAGCTGGTGTTATCTTCAGTGTCACATAAGATCCATATTCGGTGGAAGAGGTTTTACACCCTAGTTATGGGTTCTTGATTTGTTTTACAGCGTTAGTGTGGCCAGTGGTGGATGTGAAGACTTGTTACCTCGTGGAAGGTCGTGGGAGCGTGACTACAGGAAGATGGTATAAGTGTGACATGTAGTCACCTGATGTTGAAGATTTAGACCAAGTATAAGGAAGTGCAATATTGCTTATTTGAGGATTTATGCCTGGAAGGCGTTCGGTTCGTTTGGTTGTGGCTTGCGGGGTGTTTGCTTCGGGTATGATGATCGTTCTTGCGTATTATGAGAGGAAGTGGGTTAATATGGACCCAGGTAAAGCTATTAGCCTAGTTTGGTGCGAGCAAGGTAGACTCCATGTTTGTGGATGGATTTAGATATGATTATGGGCTCCGTCTGAGTCAGGCGTGTTCATTTCGGTATGGCGCTTTTCATGGAAAGGTATTAGAACATTAGATGTTTTTCCATCTCCATCCATTTCATGTAATATTATGATTGTGTCGTGTGAGTTGTAAAACGGCTTGATAATTTCTTATGTGTTGAGATTTTCGCGTAGTGATGATGTTATGTGAGCAGGAGGGCTCTTGAGATTTCAGAGTATATATATATATATATATATATATCACACCTCAGTTGTGCGTAATTTTTGTAGCATATGGCTCTATCATTCTCCCCAGGACGGTATTGTGCACTTAGCGTGCTTGTGACCGATGTTCGATATTTTGTGGTAATGATCAAGTTAGCTCGGTGTGTATCTTCTTATGTATTATGCGTGGATCGGGTGGCACGTCGCCACGGGTATGCTATTTGAATCAGGTTGCACGCCGCATCAGTGTGATGTTGAGTATAGTTCCCTATATCTGTTTTCCTGTGTTTTACTCCCTGTATTCTGAGGGAAGTTCGTATTAGTTGCGTGACTTGAGTAGTCCCTTCCTGAGTCATTTCTTTATGTATTATGTTCCAGTTGTGGCCTATTGGTGCATTGTGGCATCGTGTGGGATTGTTGGTCATGTCTGAGATGATTTGTGTCTGAACAGTTCATACTTGGTGAGACGAGATTATTGGATCAAGGATCAACGCAATAAGATTATGCGGAATATATTAAAGGACAATTACCATTATTTGGTTCGTAATGAGATGATGATCTAAGTCAAAAAGGAGAGATTCAATGTTTGGTTAACTCTGCAATTGGTTAGAAATCTCTACACACTTCCTCCGTTGTGGTGGTATCGCCAGCATTATAGCAGGATGTATATATATATCACAAGGTGCATTCGGAGCATCATATTCGTGAAATTTTGGCTATTAATGTTCAGGGAGTGTCATTGTGGTCAGATGATGAATTATGCGGTGCATGATGCTAATTCAGCAAAGGCATGCAGTCATGTTCTGGTATATTGTGTGGTAGTTGGTACTGTGTTTATATATTGGAACTAGGTTTGTCAGAGAAATTTCAAGCGTTGGAACTAGATTCTGAGCTTATTATATGGATAAAAGAAGAAATCTTCAGATTTGATCAAGCTAATGTACGCAACTGTGTTGTGATAGCACGGGCAGGTGCTCGAGGTGTTAAACAGTGATTTCAGATAACTCCAGAGCAGTTCTTAGCACGTTCGAGGACGATCGTCTGTTTAAGTGGGGGAGAATGTAACGAACCGACCGGTCGTTTTGAGCTCTAGCGCGTCGTTCAGCGGTTTGAAGTCATGAGAAACTCCATTTCAGGTATTATGACTCGTGGGCATGGCCGGAGTTGAATTTCGGGAAGTTCAGAGTCAAATTGGAAAGAAAATTCTCATTTCAGAAGCCTTAAGTTGGAGAAATTGACTAAGATTGGAATTTGGAGTAAACGACCGCTGAATCAGGATTTGAAGGTTCCTGCAAGTTCGTATGATGATTTTGGACTTGGGCGTATGTCCGGATCAGGCTTTGGATAACCCAAGAGCGTTTCAGCGTATATTGTGGAAGTCAACATTTTGAAAAAATTTCCTAAGTCTGGGTCGAAGTGCATCTCAGTGATATTGATATCCGTTTGGGATTCTGAGTCCGGGAATAGCTCCGTATGGTGATTCTGGAGTTGGGAGTGCGATCGGAAGTGAATTCAGATGTCCGTAGGTTATTTTGAAGTCATTTGGCTAAAGATAGAAATTTGAAGGTTTTTGAGAAATCCGACTGGAAGTTGAAATTTGGATATCGGGGTCGGAACGTGATTCCGAAAGTTAGAGCAGGTTCATAATGTCGAATATGACATGCGTGCAAATTTGGAATCAATCGGACGTGAATTGATAGGTTTCAACATCAGATGTGGAAGTTTGAAATTTCAAGTTCATAAAGTTTGAATTTTAGTGCGATTCGTGATTTCGGCGTTATTTGATGTGATTTGAGTCCTCGAGCAAGTCCGAATTATGTTTTGGAACAGGTTGGTGTAATTGGACGGGGTCCCGGGGGCCTCAGGTGGATTCCGGGTGGTTAATGGATCAATATTTGAAGTTGAGAAAAGCTGAAGTTGCTGTCATCTGGTGTGATCGCACCTACGAGGCTTGGGCTGCAGGTGTGGAGCCGCAGGGGCGAGGTTTTGCTGGCTTGGCTGGGAGCGCATGTGCGATGTAATTTCCGCACCTGCGAAGGCGCATATGCGGACAATGGGGCGCAGGTGCGAGTTTTGGCTGAAGCTGAGGAAGCCGCAGGTGCGGGAGTTTGGTCGTACCTGCGGAATCGCATGTGCAAGATGAGGATCGCAGGTGCGGAAATGAGGCTGGGCAAATTGTTTTTAAAACGGTATTTCTTGGACATTTCTTCATTATTTCACTTGGCATGGGCGATCGTGGGGAGCTTCAAGGAAGGGTTTTCGTCAAGGATCACAAGGTAAGTCATTCCCACTCATCTCAAGTTAAATACAAGGTATATGCATGGATTAAAACATGAAAAATTGTGGAAATTGGGAATTTTGAAGAAAACCTAGAAAATTTGGTAATTTGGATTTTAGCCACGAATTGAGCATGAATGTTTGGTCAATTCCTTGAGCGAAGATAGGAGTTTATATAAATTGAATTGTTAACCAATATTAGAGTATATTTTCATTGGTTTGTCGTTATTTGGCTAGTTTTGGGGCGTTGTGTGTCCATTGGAGTCGTTGGAAGGGCTTGGGAGCCAGTTATGGAATTTTGGAGCGAGGTAAGTCTCCTTTCTAACCTTGTGAGGGGGAATTGTCCCCATAGTTGAACTAAACGAATATGTGCTACTATTTTTGGGGGCTACGTACGCACGAGGTGGCGGGAGTCCGTGCATAGCTACTATCATGCTTGTGTCCGGGTAGTCTAGGACCCACTAGCATGCCTTACCTGTTGTATTTGAAATTTTGCTATTGAAATTAGACTGTTAATATTATCGAATTATTAATTGAATACCTAAGAAGGTTGAAGTTTATTTTCCTTAATCATCTAGAAAGAGAATTGATTTTTCCCTAGGATAATTGTTTCCCTGATAAAGCATATTTTATTTGCCATACTTGTAACCTTATTGATAAATTTATAATATTTAAAACCTTATCGAACTTGGCGAATGAATTTACAGAAAAGATTTAAATACTATCATCGAGTCCATTAAAAAAGAGAATTTTATCACCTTTCTGAGTAACTGTTTTCCTGATAAAATATGAATTAATGTGTGAATATGTGTAACTATGAGTACCTGAGTCGCACATATGATTCGCGAGCAGGGTAACTCTATTATTATATATGACCGCGTCGCATGATCGATTCGCGAGCGGGGTAATAGATGCATCTATGGTTCGAGTCGTTCGACCCTTCGGCAGTGCACATTTTATTATTGTTGGTCCGCGCCGTTAGACCCTCGGCATTTCTTGCGCATGATAATTGTTGCGTCCTTTCTATGATTTATACCTGTTTACTGACCTGAAAATTATAAATTTTCAATTGAAATGACGAAGATTTAAAATGTTAAATGTGAAAGAAGTTGTTATTTCCTGTCATTACTTATTAATTTGTCTATGATATCCATGCTTTGTGTCACCCCTGATTTTACAAAAAAATTGACTTCTAGCAAGTGTCTAATTCGATCTCTCGTCACTACCTCTCTGAGGTTAGGCGGGATACTTACTGAGTACACGTTTTTTTCATACTCATGCTACACTTGCTGTGCATTTTATTGCACAGGTACCTTCATAGGGATGTGGCTGGTTTGGAGACTTAGGCGAGCTGCATCATCCGGAGGCGATCCGCAGCTGACAGAGTCTCCCTCGTATTGTTTTTATTTTGTTTTAAATTACATTATCCAATTTGTATCTCGGACAAGCTTTGTAATTATTGTATAAATTCTTAGAAATTGCTCATGCACTTGTGTCACCGGGTTCTGGGATGTGTTTGGGATGTACTTTATAAAAATGGAATATTAAACCACCGTGTTTACTTAGCGGATTTTATTAAGTTATTATGTAATAAAGTGAAAGGTAATGATTTCAAAAATGCTAAAACAGGAAATTTAACTTAACTATTTAATGATTGGCTTGCTTGACAATGGTGTCCGGCGCCATCACTACCTTATGGATTTTGGGTCCTGACACTAACAATGGCAGGAAAAGGAGAAGAAAGGCTAAAAACCATAGTGGCTGTCACTTCCAACCTCATGAATACCATCAACGAGATTGATGGAGAAGGCGAGGAGAATGTAACGCCAAGCGTTACACCAGGGCGAAATGGCTCACCTCCCCCTTATGGGAGTGTAACTGTCTCACGTGAAAGGGGAGCTTACACGTCCACAGTTAAAGAGGCACCACCTGCAGAGAAAAAACTACTGGAGGCGTGGTTGACGAGTACTCTAAGCAACATCCTCGACAAATCAGTTCAAGGGGCGAGTCAAAACGTCGTACGAGCAGACGCTACAACAGCCGTCAACAAGCAACCTGCTCCCCACCCAACAGGTAACACTCACACTACTGTTGAAGCAGGCAATGACGCACTTGCAGCCATTCTGAAGAAGATGGAAGAAATGGAAAATCAGAACAAAGCGCTCCGCGACTAGATGAAGGAGCATCAAGAAAGGGTCGACAAGATACCGGGCGCTCGAAACTCCTACCAAAACGGGACATCGGCCTGTTCGTCGAACAACTGTAAAACAAAGAGGCAGCCCCACATGCCATACCTAAGACATTCAAAATGTCACCGTATTTGAGAATATATGACGGCACAACAGATCTCGATGATCATATCATCCACTACGTCACAATGGTGAAAGGTAACAACCTCTCAAAGGAACGGGTACCATCAATGTTGCTGAAGAAGTTCGGCGAAACCCTAACGGGGGCCTTAACATGGTACTCACAGTAAGGCCAGGGTGAATGATATATTCGCCATCAGACAATCGCCCGTCGAGGGACTGAGGGACTTTCTCGCCCGATTCAACAGAGTTAGAATAAGCTTGCCAAATATATCAGAAGGGATGGCAACGACAGCCTTCCAAAATGGATTAAATAGGAATAGGTCGAGGGAGACCAGAAAATTATTGAGCAGACTCATGAAATACCCTCCCACCACTTGGGAAGAAATCCACAACGCCTATTGCTCGAGGTGAAAGAAGATGGGGACGACCTCAACGGTCCAACTCAATGGCTAACTTCAGTCCAAACGAAGTCGAGGAGAGATCGCCACAACAACAGTAGAGAAGCTCAGTCCGAAGGGTCGTCCACGTCTCAACTGAGATAGGCACCAACCATATGTCAGAGAGTCCATCCCTCCATCTTCTCACCATACAGAAGGGTCGTCCAGGCCGAACACAGGGACTCAGTGAAATGACAGAGGTATGCCTCCACTCTTATCAGCTCACAATTTTTGTGTTTCCCCTTCAGAAATAGTGTACGTAGTAGAGAAGCTCAGTCCGAAGGTAAAGTGGCCGCAAAAGATAAAGTCCGAACCAAGTACCAGAAAGTCGAATGCCCTATGTGAATTCCACCAAAAGCGAGGTCACATGACCGAAGACTGCATAGCCCTAAGACAAGAAGTGGTGAACATGCTCCATCAAGGGCACCTAAAGGAGCTGATGAGTGACCGAGGAAGAGCCAACTTCGGCCATGACTGAGAACACCAAGGCCCTCCAAAGCCGCCCTCCCCCGCCCGCACCATCCAAATGATCATCACCGGAAGCGACGAAGCAACGATCAACCACGTAAATTTCACCACCACATATAAACTGAAGCAGTCGATCACCCATGAACAATATGATAACCTCGAAGATAGTATTATATTCGATAAGTTAGATACTTAGATGCTCTTGTCATTACTTTACGTATTTCAGATACTGATGTAAAAAGAATAATGGTAGATGAAGGGAGCGGCGCGTTTATTATCCACCCCCGAGTTCTCGAACAAATGAGACTCGAGGACAAAATAGTACCATGATGTATAACACTAACGGGTTTTAACAATGCAGTTGAGAGAACCTCAGGAGAAATAATGCTACCCGTCCTGGCCGATTGCGTAATTCTAGAGACAACGTTCTATGTCATGAACCATGACACAACCTACAAGCCATCATAGGGCGACCCTGGATACACGCCATTAGAGCCATCCCATCCAGCTTATATCAAGTAATCAAGTTCCCTACTCCATGGGGGATATTCAGCATCCAAGGTAAACAACGCACGGCCCAAGAATGCTATCGCATCGCCCAAGACTGTACATACACAACACAGTTAAAGGGAACGGGCTCGAAATCATAGCAATTACCAAAGTCGGGGCTCGAACCCGACGAACAGAAAGATATCATCAAGGACCCCGACGCCGTGGAGGCTACAAGGTCAACGGTAGAAGACCTCTACCCCGTCCAAATAGACAAGAACGACCACAACAAAATGGCTTACATCGGCCATAAACTCTTCGAACCAGGTAAATTTCATAAACTTTTGACTAAGAATGCAGATCTATTCGCCTTCTCCCATGCAGATATGTCAGGTATCCCGAAAGACATTGCCACACACAAGTTGAACGTAGATCCATTCTACCCACCAGTACGACAAATAAGAAGAAAATTCAACGTTGCAATCAATGAGGACGTCCGCGATGAGGTGGAAAAACTACTCGCCAACGCCTCCATCATAGAGTCTAAATACCCCCAATGGGTCGCCAACGTGGTCATGGTAAAGAAGAAAAATGGGAAATGGCACATGTAAGTGGATTTCACAAACCTAAACAAAGCATGCCCAAAAGACTCTTTTCCATTGCCGCACATTGACAAACTCATCGACGCAACAGCAGGGCACGAGTTGTTAAGCTTCTTGGAAGCCTATTCGGGATATAACCAAATCCTCATAGAGAAGGAGGACCAGGAAAAGACCACTTTCATAACTCATCGAGGGACGTACTGCTATAGAGTCATGCCATTCGGGTTGAAAAATGCAGGAGCAACCTATCAAAGGCTGGTCTCCAAGATGTTCAAGGACCAGCTCGATAAACAATGAAAGTATACATAGACGATATGTTGGTCAAATCCAAAAAAGAAGAAGATCATATCGACCACCTGAAAGAGGCCTTCGATATACTAAGGCATTACGGCATGAAGCTAAACCCCGAGAAGTGTGCTTTCGGCGTAACCTCGGGCAAGTTCCTCGGCTTCTGAGTGTCGCAAAGAGGCATCGAAGTCAACCCTGACCAGATCAAAGCTATCGAAGGAATACCTGAAGTGTTGACCAGCAAGAAACAAGTATAAAAACTGACCGGCCGTATAGCCGCCCCGTCGAGATTCATCTCGCGATCCTCCGATAAATGCCATAAATTTTTTAACGTGCTCAAGAAAGACAAAGGACTCCAGTGGAATTCAGAATGCATCGAGTCCTTAAGGGAACTAAAGGCGTATTGTCCGCGCCTCCATTACTCACCAAAGCTGAACCCGGTGAATGCCTCCTGATATACTTGGCCGTATCAGAGGTCGCATTAAGTGCGGTGCTGGTCCGCAAAAACAAAGGTACGCAATCTCCAATTTATTATATTAGCAAAACCCTGGTCGATGATAAAACGAGGTACCCCCACCTCGAAAAGTTGGCTCTGGCATTGGTCATAGCTTCACGGAAACTTAGACCCTATTTTCAATGTCACTCCATATCGGTGGTCATGACCTTCCCCCTAAGAAGCATTCTACATAAGCCCGAACTGTCGGGGAGATTCGCCAAATGGGCCATCAAATTGAGCGAGCATGATATCACATATCAGCCGCAAACGACGGTAAAGTCGCAAGTACTAGCCGACTTTGTCGCCGACTTCAGCGCCAAGATAATCCCTGAAGTCGAGCAGGAATCTTCTCGTACCTCTCCCAACTTACCCGACTTATGGGTCCTGTACACCCATGGTGCCTCTAACACGTGAGGTTCTGGACTGGGACTCGTACTCGAGGTCCTAACAGGTGAAGTCATCTGGCAGTCCATACGGTGCCCCGATATGACTAACAACGAGGCCGAGTATGAGGCCGTGATTGCAGGACAAAATCTAGCTCTCAAATATGGAGCACGACGAGTCTTCCTTCGATGCGACTCACAAGTCATCGTCAACCAAGTCACAGGGACTTACCAAATCAAGGATTAGAGGCTACAAAAGTACCAAGAAGAAATTCATAAAATACTACCAGGATTCGACGAATGCCAACTCGATCAAATACCTCGAGCTCAAAACACCGAGGGAGATGGCCTCATTAAATTAGCAGCAGCAACCAAAAGCATAAGTGGAAAGGAGAACATGGTCACCCTACTCCACTCGTCAATAGACCAACTTGAGGTACACTCCGTAAACTTAACTTGGGACTGCCGCAATCGTATTATAACGTATTTGTAGGAGGGAATACTCCCGTAAGACAAAAAAGAAGCCAAAAATCTTCGAATGCAGGCGGCCAGATATAGCATCATCAACAATGATCTATACAAAAGAATGTTTGGCGATCTCTTGGCGAAATGCCTAGGACCGAACCAAACAAGGCGTGTCCTTGAGGAAGTACACGAAGGCCACTGCGGTGCCCATACCAGCAATCAAGCCCTCGTCAGATGCCTTATACGAGCAGGCTATTATTGGCCCACCATGAATAAAGAAGTCGCCGACTTTGTCAAAAAATGCGAGCAATGTCAGAAATACGCCCCTATGATACACCAAGCGGGCAGACACCTCCACTCAGTCACATCGCCATGGCCATTCATCAAATGAGGAATGGACATTGTTGGACCACTTCCAGCAAAACGAGGTAATGCACGTTTCATTTTGGTTTTAACTAACTACTTTTTTAAATGGGTAGAAGCAGGTGCGTTCACCCAAATACGCCAATAGGAAGTTATCACATTCATATGGAGGAACATCATATGCCGCTTCAGCATCCCCAAAGAAATCAACTGTGATAACGGACCACAATTCACCAGGAGAATGACCACCGAATTCTTCAAAAAATGGCACATCAAGTGAATACTCTCCACGCCATATCACCCTGCAGGAAACGACCAAGCCTAATCCTCCAACGAAATAATATTAAACATCATGAATAAGAAACTCGAAAACGCCAAAGGACGGTGGCCAGAACTACTACCAGAAGCGCTATGGGCATACCGCACCACGCCAAAAATGAGCACAGGAGAAATGCCATATTCATTAGTCTATGGGACTGACACAATGATACCAATCGAGGTCGGGGAGACAAGCTTAATAAACTGTAATGAAAGTGAACCAAGCAATGACGAGAATAGAAAGCAAGACCTCGACGAAGCAGAAGAGCGGAGAGATATGCCTTACATAAGAATGATAGCCTAAAAACAGCAAGCAGAACGGTATTACAACAAAAAGACCAAAGTCATACCACTCAAAGTCGGGGACTATGTACTCAAGGCCAAAACACAGGCGAGTAAAGACCTAAGAGAAGGCAAACTAGGAACCAATTGGGATGGACCATACAAAATCACAGCAGCAGCTAACGAAGGATCATTCCAGCTAGAAACAATGGAGGGAAAGCTACTAACAAACAATTAGAACGTCGCCCACCTTAAATACTTTAACTTCTGAAAATAGACATCCTCCAAGTCGTACTCTTTTTCCCTCACCCGAGTTTTATACCTATTGGGTTTTACTGGGGAGGTTTTTAATGAGGCGATGAAGGGGACGTCTTAAAGTTCAAGTATGCGATTCATCACTCTGCCTATCGACTACTACTCTAGGCCGAACGATGAAGGGACTAGGTAGACGGGAACTTCACAAATGTATGTATGGAACAAACATGTAATATTCTCCAATGAATGAATAAGCAAAGAAACATGCAACATTTTTGCACAACTACAAAATCATTCTACATTCTACACTTTACATTCGACCTCGCTCGAATTACTTTACATTCGACCTTGCTCGAATTACTTTACATTCGACCTCGCTCGAATTACTTTACATTCGACCTCGCTCGAATTACTTTATATTCGATCTTGCTCGAATTACTTTACGTTCGACCTCGCTCGAATTACTTTACATCGACCTCGATCGAATTACTTTACATTTGATCTTGCTCGAATTACTTTACATTCAACCTCGCCCGAATTACTTTACATTCGACCTCGCTCGAATTACTTTACATTCTACCTCGCTCGAATCACTTTACATTCTACCTTGCTCGAATCACTTTACATTCAACCTCGTTCGAATCACTTTATATTCGACCTTACTCGAATCACTTTACATTTACCTCGCTCGAATCAATTTACATTCGACCTCGATCGAATTACTCTACACTTGACCTCGCCAAAAGCAACATCACAGCAAACAAAAAAAAAGAGAAAACGGGAATCCGAAAACATGTAGCAAAAAGGTAACCGATCCATTTCAATTGTTGGGTTACATTACTTTTTACAAAGGGCTCGAGGACGCCCTCGTAAAAATAGCAAAACAAGCAAAAAGTAAGTACAAAGGCTTCTCGCCACATCATTCCCGTCAGCATTATCTTCACCATACGAAGGATCAGAGGCAAGCCCATCCACGACGTCATCATCATCGTCCCCATCGGGTGTACTCCAGGCTCATAACTACAGGCTTCACGAGCTGCCAGTGCCTTGACACGAACGCTTGCAAGATCTTCCTCGAAAACCTTCCCAGCAACACTCAAAGACTTGTACACATCAAGTTGGGCCTCAGCATGAACCCACATCTCGTATAACTCCCGTGATACACTTGGATCGTCGGAAGCTTGAGAAGTGGACGGTTGGGACAACTGTTCCTTCTCGGCCTTCAGGATGACGATATGCTCATTCATCCTAGATAACTCCCCCTCCATATTCCCAACATACTCCTCCAACATTGCCACCCTGAGTGCTGACGTCTCTGTCTCACTTGCACACTCGGACCTACAAACGCGCAGGGTACCCGCCAAAGCTGTTGTCTCTGCCACTGCAGCCATCCTGGTCCTATCAGCTAGATTCAGCTCTGCGACCCTAGTGCTCAATTTCGCCCTCAAGTCGGTGGCCCTGGCCTCACTTTACTCGAGCTCGACCTTCAGGGACACCACGTGTGCATGGAGATCTGCATTCTCGGCCATTACCCCTTTACTCAATTCAAGTTAATCTTCCTTAGACCTCAGTGTATCCTCCAACACGCTGCATCGGCCAATGACTTTCATAATCTCCTCGTCTTTCTCCTTCAGCTCTTTGTCCCTCCTCCCAATCTCATCGCGCAACTCTCGGAATTGGCCATCCTCGCCAACAATCCTGACCATCTTCTGATACTTGGTATAATAATATATATACTTAGACTCCATCCTCCTATAGAAATTAACCCTCTCCTCCTCTCGATGGTCGTACTCTATCTCCAGGATGAGAGTCTGACGTGCAGGGGAAGACAAGTCAGACAAAGTAAAGTGAGACTTATGAAACACATAAAAGTTCAAGAGAAAAGAGGTGAAAACTCAGCCGTAAAGCCATGATCGATATGCCTAAAGACAAGTCGGTATTACTTTAATTTCACTCTATTAAGCATCATTTTCATTTTTAATAATTATTAGCCATTTTTATAAATTATTTATCTATTTTATGGGGTAATTAACAATTATCCACTTTATTTTTTAATTCTAGCCTAATTAATCCAGACCCCTAACCCAATTAATTAGCCCAGTTACCCAATCCAAACCTAAAATCCTACCCGGCCCAACCCCTCATCCGATCTCAGTCGTTGATTAATTCAAATCAACGGCCCAGATTGTTCCTTACCTTAATTAATCCCTAATGACTACCCCCTTCTCATTTTCCCCCGATTTTCATTCTCTCTCACATTATCTCCGGCTCTCTCTGGTTCTCTCTAGAACCTTCTCACCTTCCCCACCCCCCCTCCGATGAACTCTGTCTCCCTTCTCCGGCCACCTCCCTTGCCGGAAACCATGGGGTTCTAACCCCTCCTCGACCCTAAGGCTCTGCCTTTCACGTTCGTGTCACTGATGAAGGTCCTCAAGGGAACCTATAGCGGTCCAACTCCTACTTATTGCCTTTCATGCCGTCTTCGACCATCTACGACTGTCCGAGTAAGATTTCTTCATCTCCGGCTAGAACCAATGGTTCTTTAGCCGATTCTCCTTGTCTTTGCGTTATCTTTATCAAACCCTAACTATCAGTCTCAGATTTTCATAGATCTCTAACAGATCTTGGCTTATTCCAAGCTATTTTTAGTGTTTTCAAAAGGGTTTTCCGATTTTTATGAAGTAACTCTTCATCTTCAAATTAGGGTTTTCAAACCTCTTTTAAAAATGATTTCCCTTCAGATTTTAAGTATCATCTTATGATTTTCGTTATGTTTAAGCTTTATTTGAGATTTTTCCCTTTGTGCCTGAGTTATTTCGTTAAAACCCCCAAAGTTTTGGCTTTAATCTGTGGCTCCGAGTTTGTTCGATAATAGATTTACCTGTTCTATTATGTTCACTATGTTATCATGAATATTCTGTGATTTCGTGATGTTTTACCCCATATTCCTTGTTAGGGTTTCTGGTTGCTACTACCATGCTTAATCTGTGATTCATCTCTATTCATTGTTTATCGATACCTCTAAATCTTCGCCTTTCCTGCTTGTATTATGCTTATTCAGTGATTCATGTCATTGTCCTATTTAAACCCCTAATTCCGTATGATTTTACCCTATTTTAATCACTAGGGTTTCTAACTCTCTCCTATTATGTGTTTACTTTGTATAACCTATGCTGATTCTTAAATTAGTACTACTCCTATTTTGAATCCCTAATTTTCTGTGATTGATTTCCTTTAATTGATTTCCTGTGATAATCTTTACGACTATTAGTTATTTCTTGCTTTATTACTATCAATTGATTCTTACAGTAGTGCTTTAATGAACCTTCCCCCAATTCCCTACTCTGTGCTTACTATGTATGAAATCTTTCCTTATTTGCTATACATGATTCCTTTCCTTACTTGTAACATTTTCTTACCGTTGGAGAGTTAACTCCTTTAATTAAGGAAGCACTCATAGTATTCTAATACTGATTGATTATGAATCCCTTTGATTACCGACTGACTTTGGTTTGCACCTTATTTACTACTGTGTTTAAAGCTATATATACCCAGGCCTCTTATTTTCCAAAGACACGAACACACACTGGTTCAAAAGCTCTCTCTCACAACTAAAATATTTCTGCTCTCTTTCTATGCTACTTATTACTGTTCTAAGTTAGCCGGCTGCAAGCCAAGGCTAACTATTGTGCTCTCCTACCCTCCACTTTGTGCTTATTCTCCTTTAACCGGTGGCTGTTTTCAGTTTAACTTAAAGCTTCAAAATAACATATTTCTTTTAGTATAGCAGTTCCTTCTATTTCTACTATGCTTTTACTTATGGTTCTGTTGTGTACCCTATAATTAGCATGTCTACTTTCACTTTACTAGTAAGATTGTTATGGTGTCCTCTCCTCCCTTAGATTCAGCATGTTATCTCCCCTAGCACACCCCTCAATCTGATTCTGTTAGTTTCTGCCCTGAACCTCTTTATGAAGAAACTGTTTCTGGGGTTGTTAAGTGCTGTAATACCTTAGTACTTCTCTGGTGCTAACTTTTATGCAAATCTATACCTATGTGTGTCTTATTTGTCCCCAACTCCCTTCTTCCCTGTTTGTGTCTGTTGAAAAGACTTTGTTCTTGCTCTGTGTTTATTTTTTAGTTGTTACTCTGATTGTTCTGTCCCCTTCCCTTTAAAATTGTTAGAATGAAATCTTCCGTTGTTTATTTTCAAAACTTATTTCAAAATCTATTTTCAGAAACTGTTTTTCAACTCAACTCTCTCAAAACTATGTCAAGCACTCTCACATATACTCTTAGAAGTCTAGTTTCAGCCCCTTTAATGTATGACTACTTTGGGATCCCTACGAGATCCCTATGAACTCTGAAACATTAGAGCTGGGGCCCTTCCACACTGCACTTACTCAGTATGATTATGGAAATCTGGGTGTGAGCACTGCCCAGGATCCTTTGAGATCCTTAGGGAACTCTGACACACCTGGATTATATGAAAGGCTGTGAACATCAGTGGCATTGAGAAATTCTGGAGATTTTGGGCCTATCAGTAGGCTCCTATAGTATAACTTCTTCTTTTCATTATTCAGTTATGTAGTTCATGCAAATGGCCTGTAATAATTGTTGTAAACAACTCTTTGGGGATGGATAGTGAAAAGGAAGGGGTAAATATGCATGCTATAGCTAGTAGAGGGTAGAAGCCATGCTATTAGGTTTTGTTTCCAATTTGCGTAATAGAAACCATGCTTAGGACTCATATGTGCAAGATCATGCATTAGAGACCATGTTCCCTAGGTCTTACACTTACTGTTTTCAGCATCTATTGGCATCTCATTTCGAAAGTCCTGTGCTAAAAATGTGCTAATAACCAGTACTTCACAATCATGCTCTACGCTGCCATGTACACTTAGAGATCCTGTTTAGGATAAACAACACTGAAATAAACGACCACTCTTGCATCTTATGAAATCATGCTTAATGTTGTAATTATTGTGCATTTAGAAATCCTGCTTAGGATTCTGTATATGCATCATTCGGCATCCCTACCTGTGCATTAGATACCATGTTTTAGGATTTCATTCATACTCACTTAACAACACCTAGTCTAACTACTGGTGCATGTAAAAGGTATAAAACACTTCACTCAGTTTCTCTAAAACAACTGGCAACAATTCTGTGTTCTGAACAATCTAGAACAGCATGTGTAGTTAATAATTTGCAACAGTCCCTCTAATAATTCAGATAATTAGTATACACTGTCCCTCGCCAAGGCAATCTTAGGTAATCAACCATAAATAAATAAAACCAGAACTGTCCTTTGTGATTCGTGTTCAACTGTCAGCATGTTTAAAACCAGTAGGCAAGCATGATTAAGACTTCCTCTCTGGGTTATGCAATAAATATGTCTTTGTGTTATCACATAGATACCATGCTTAGGATCTGAACCTAAATCTAGACCTTAAATGTGTATGAGTCATGTTGTTTATGTGTACTATGTGTGGAGGTACTTGAGCCTTTTCGTGTTTGTATGTTTATCCCCCTTAATTGCAGTCCTATATGTTTCTTGTTTGTTGCTTAGTTTTTTGCCTTTAAACCTGAGGGTCTGCCTAGCATCTCCCTTTAGGATAGGAGTCCTAATTTCCTTCGGGGCTGATAGGAAGGGACGGGTAACAACATGAAATAGAGGTCGAGACCAACACTCGGTTTAGTTACTTTCACGGGGTGGGAAAGGGTAGAATATGAATATGATGACCGGTATGCTAATACCACGTGTATCCCCTCTTTGAGAAGTGATTACTGGGTATTGTACTGATGTGATCCATATTATTATAAACCTAGGATACCCTTTATATGCTTAGATCGTAATCCTTTCAAAATATAACCTTCTTTACTATTTTTAAACATTTGCATGCTTACGACTTAAATCCCCTCTTATTTGAGCCTTTATTTGTTTGTTTGCTAAGCCGTACAAATTCACAAAAGCTGTTTGGACGAGAACCACACTTGTAGATCCTGAGGGGTGCCTAACACCTTCCCCTCAGGATAATTTCAAGCCCTTACCCTATCTCTGGTTAACAACGTAGTTGTAAATGAACACCTTTGGTTTCCTAATGCACTTTTAAAAAATCGTTAGGTGGCGACTCTAAAAAAAAAACCCCTTTCCCAAAAGGAAAGAGTTGTCTCAACCGAAATGTCATAAACCCGATCTCCGCGAGGAAAGAGGGGGCGCGACAAGGACTTTCCGTCCTTACCTCTACGAGTAGCCCTCTCTATGAAAATTCGTACCTCCTCAGGTTTGATGTCAGATCCAGAATCGACGTCCCCTGCAGGGACATCACTACCTCTTACCGCCGCCGATGAGGAGCCACCTTCAACAGCCCGCACGAGCTCTTTGCCACTGTGAGACCCCTCAACCCTAGAGGGCCTCTTCTCCATAACAGCACCCGGCGTAAGATCCGCCTCCATAGCTGGCGAAGAGCCCGACCTCACCTCTAAAGCCATGACTCTCTCCGGATCTTCATCAGCAACGGCCTTCCCAACCTCCACTCTCCGTTTCTTCCTCGGTGATGATTCCTCGCCGTAGGTGATTCATCGACAAGACAGAAGATCGGTTGAGAAGAGACCTCATCTAGGACGACAACAACTTGAGAGGCGGAGTCCTTTACTGATGGAGCTTGGGCCTGACCTCGTACAGACTCGACTATAGTGAAATCCATCACAGCCGAGGTCACCGCCTGACGAAAGGCAAGCACGGGAGCCTTCGTCTTTTTGGAAACCCGCCGACCTAGCAACAAAGAGGGGTCAAGTCAAAGGACGATAGAGAATGAAGCTAAGTCAGAAATTAGGAACACTTACGAGATGAAGTCCTGGGACCGAATTATGAAAGGACGCCCAGTCGCGGATCCCCACAGTGTGGGTAACACGCGAGTTACCCAATCCTGAATATCCAAAACAAGGGAAGGAGAACGCCTCACAACCGAAAACAAGGAAATCGTGAGGAGTCGAAGAGCGAGAGGAAAAGAGGAAATAAAGAGAAAATATTAACGGTACGACGAGGTACTTACGATTGTAATTTCACTTCTCAGAGAACCCGGTCGGGTCCACCACTAGGTAATCAATTCTGACGAAGAAGTATTTATGCCAGAACAGCCGATTTGCTTTATCATCCATCCCAACCACCAATTCTTTCGTTCCACGATGCCGTAAGTGTATCAAAGTGCCTCTAAAAAGCTAGGCGAGAACAGATGCAGCAAGTGGTGGATGTCGATCTCACAGCCGGCCAGTTTTACTTACTTAGCTAGCATAAGGAAAACCTTATATAAATAAGGGGAGAGTTGTACCGGGCAAATACCGTAGAAGCGGTAGAATTCCTCCGCTAACCGGGGGAGAGGAAGAGAATAGCCAATTAGGAATGGATATACATAAAAGGAACAAAACCCTGGCCGATGAACCTGTATTAAATCGCCCTCCGCCGGAACATTTTCGACACGAGGAGGGATGCAATATTTAGATTGCAAGTCGGTTATTTCATCTGGCCCCGCCTCAGAAAGCTCAGGAGCAGGAGCAGGAGCAGGAGCAGGAGCAGGAGAAGGCTCTTTGGGAAAGTCGTTCCTCACCGTAGGATTTTTAGGAATCACTTCTTCTACGGTGGGGAAGTTGTCTTCCTCCTCAGCCATGGATTCCTCACCGAAGGGAGGAATGGCCACCGATAAAGGAGTGGCATCAGAAACTTCATCATGAGTATGAGGAGAAGTTGGCATACCGATACAGTAAGGTGTGTACAACGAAGTAAGAGAAAGAAGATATTGACTGGGAAAGAAACCGGAAACTGAAGGTGAAGAAACTGCGAGAAATGGTGATAAAACTACAAGAAATGGAGAAAAAGATCACAGAAGAAACGTATGCTTACAAAGAAGGAAGTGGTGAAAGTTTCAAACAAGAAACCCCTCCCCTCTATTTGTAGGGTTGGGTGGCGTTAGAATCGAGGCAAAAAGCCGTCAATGGCACCAAAATTGAAGCGACAGCAGCATAGACTCTGCATTAGGAAGACGCATAATGATGACGCGCATGGCTGTGATGTCATCCTACGCCACCTACACCAATCGCAACCCTACTAACGACCACCAGCTCGACCTCGGCCGATTCGATCCAACCGCCACGACCAAATTTCCCTCAACGGTCATAGGCAGAGTCCGCTCATCGAGGACGTTCAAGAGCACGACCTTAATAAGCAGACAGACTAACTGTATTGGTCGAATAGAGAACATGTGATAAGAGCACACTTGTAAAGTTGACCACAAAGAATATACAAAGCTTGTCTTTTCCATTGATTCATTTGTTCTAAATATACCTTTTTGTTCACAAGACCCGAGGGTCTCGTGTTCATCCCTATTTTATATTATCTCACGTTGTTGTCAGGAAGAATATTCATCCAAGTCACTTAATATTTGGGTGACAAATTCCTCCTTATTACATTTATTGTCATTATATGCGTTTACTCTATACACTTTTTATTGCATTCATTGACAATCATTGGGGACGATTTGCTTACATTTAATATTCGTGGACGCGATATAACCTTATTCACATACTGAATCTCCAGATCTGGTAGTCATTAACTTTGACTAGGATTTACCCTCTACTTTGCTTATTAATTCATTTTAAGAAAATGTTGACATTTTTTTGGTAAAACAATTTAGCGGCTGGATTCTACATTTGCAATAGTGATCTAATTTACTGGAAATAATTCATATAGTATTTCTTATTTCTTAACTAAATAGAACAAGTTGCATTTGCTCGTACGAAAAAAAAATGTCTTGTCAGTTAGCTAATCTGATGTGTCTTGTAAAATGAGCTTAAAAATACATATTAATATATAGCTTTTCAAAACAATTTTTTGAAAATGTTGTACAATATTCAAAGGTTATATGTTCTAGCTAAAACTAAAAAGGAAGCATGGTCATTTATGAAGTTTAAGTAATGTAATTATACAACTGGAATAAATTTTAATTGAACATATTGATCGAGATAACTGAGGACTCTTTTAGGGCAATATTAATGAGTTAGCTAAATAGGATCAATATCCGTCATTTTCAGGAGCTTAATTTTTTTTTTTAACTTTTATTTCTTAGTCAAACATATATAATTTTTAATATAATATTTATATTTTATTAATTCTGTATTTGTTCAAACAAGTTCATAAGCAACGCACTTATCCTAAGACTAATACAAATATACCCCCAACTTTGCGATTTGGACCAGATATATCCCCCGTTACAAAAGTGGTGGAAATATACTTCTCTAAAGCCACATGGTGAATTTTTTTCTGGTGGATCGGGTCAGATTTGTTTTAAAAAATATCTCTGTGGCTTTACAAAAAAAGGTCTACATTGTTGTGAATAGTTTAAGGAGTGGATGCCTATATAAACACCCATTTTTCTCACTGTTTGATGTTTGATGTTTGACGTTGAATATTTTCATTCCTCTTACAATTTGTGAATAGAAAGTTTACTTTTAAAGCTTATAAATAGTCTTGTATCTGATGGGTAAAGACACACCAAAGTGAAAGAAGAAAAGAGTTCTTCCTTCTTTTTGTCTCTTCTTATTTTCTGAATTACTTTTATTTTATAACACGTTATCAGCACGAAGCTATAATTTTATTCTTAACCCCCACTAAGTTGAATCATATTTTATTAAGGTATATATCACTATATTCATTTTGTTTATGGTAGTACATATCATATGCTCAATGTTTGCATATTACTTGTGCTCTTGGGCATCTTAAATAGTTTAAGTACATTATAGTGATAAAATAACTATTTTCTTCAGTGCTCAACTCTTAGATGACCTCAAAGTTACTAAACTAGCTACCCACTAATGAAATACTTATAATATTCATGGAATTCCTGGATCAAAACATATCTTTAAGGCATTTTGAAAAGTTCTGAGAAATGAATTGACAAGTAATAATTTTACATTAGTTTAATTATATTTATTGGATTGGAACATATAAATAATGTTAGTCACGTTCAATTCTTTTAACACATATATATTTATAATATAAAGTGAAATGAACAGTTTGTTGTTTTCAATTTATGGCCAGAATAAAAATGAAATAGTAGGTTATTTACATGATATAGCTCTATTTTCGTTTCTTTTTCCCTTACTCATTTTGTTTCATTAATTTTTTGTTAATATAATTATTTCTCTAACTTATTTATCTTTTATGATAGTTTTCACTATGTCAAGTTTATCAAAACTTGAATTTGTGACACTTGACATCACCGGGAAGAACTATTTATCATGGCTCCTTGATGCTTAAATTCTCCTTGACGCTAAAGGTCTTGGAAATACTATTATACAAGAAAATGAAGCATCAAATCAGGATAACACGAAGGCCGTGATTTTCCTTCGTCATCATCTACATGAAGGGTTAAAAATTGAATATTTAACCGTAAAAGATCCACTTTAATTATGGACTAATTTAAAGGATCGATATGACCACTTAAAACTTACGGTATTACTGAAAGCTCAGTATGAGTGGATACATTTAAGGTTGCAAGACTTTAAAATCGTAAGTGAGTATAATTCTGCTATCTTTAAAGTAAATTCTCTATTAAAATTATGTGAAGACACTATCACAAATGAGGACTTACTGGAAAAAATATTTTCTACTTTTCACGCTTCAAATGTGGTGCTACAACAGCAATACCGTGAAAAGGTTTTAATAAATATTCTGAGTTAATCACCTGCCTACTTGTGACAGGACATAATAATTCTTTATTAATAAAAATCATGAAGCTCGTCCCATTGGTTTAGCTCCATTCCCGGAAGTGAATGTTGTAGAAACATATGATAAGTTTGAAAGAAACAAAATAATTACCGTGGTCGTGGACATGACCGTAGACGAGGACGTGGCAGGGGACAAAACAATTATCGTCATTATAGTGGAAATAAACTGGAGAACAATAAGAGTTCTCAAATTAATCCTTCAAAAGGTAAAATTAGTATGTGTCACAGATGTGGTATGAAAGCTCATTGGGCACGCATTTGCCGTACGCCAGATCATTTTTTCAAACTTTATCAAGCCTCTCTCAGAAAGAAAGAAAATAATGTGGAGACACACTTGACCTTTCAAAATAATGATGATGAAGTAGGTCCCTCAAACAAATATGATTCTAAGGCACATCTTGCGTATAAAGATGATGATTTTGGAGGACTAGCAAATATTACTCATTTAGAAGCTGGAGACTTCTTTGAGGATTTGACTGAAGAACTAATCATCTTACTGGGGAATGAAGCTATAATAAAAGTTGTCATTTTTTAATGTTTGCAACTAGTTTATTTTTCTTGAGTGTATTTTCCTAATGCATCATGTGTTACTAGTTTCTACATTCCTAATGTATTTCTTAATGTTCTTAATCTGTTTGTCTTTCATATTTATTATGATGTAATTTTTGATTTTTTTTATGAAGAATACGAAAATTCCCCAATCTTCAGTTGGACTCAAGTTTAATAAAGATGATATATGTCTTCTAGGCAGTGCTACAACACACATTATTTTAAGAGATAAGATATATTTTTCTTATTTGGTAATGAAAGAAGTCAATATTAATATAATATCTGGTAGTACAATATTAATTGAAGGTTCTGGAAGAGACAATTTATTACTATCGGAAGGAATAAATTTGACTATTGATGAAGCACTACATTATAGTAAATCTCAAAGAAACTTATTAAGTTTCAAAGATATTCGCCAAAATGGCTACCGCATTGAAACTATAAATGATGAAAAGATTGAATATCATTATATTACTACAATAAAGTTTGGTAAGAAATATGTGCTTGAAATTTTCCCTGCTCTTTCCTCCAGCTTATACTACACAAATATTAGCAGGATTGAAACACATGCCATCGTAAATGAAAAATTTACTAATCGAGATAATTTTATTATTTGGCTTGACCGGTTGGGCCACCCTGGTTCTAATATGATGCATAAAATATTTGAGAATTCACATGGACATTCAATGAAGAACCATAAGATTCTTCAATTTAAGGAATTCTCTTGTGTTGCGTGTTCCCAAAGCAACTTAATCATTTAATGGTTATTGTATTTCAACTGGGATAACAATTGAGCATCCGCTTGCTCATGTTCATACACAAAATGGTCTAGCGGAATCATTGATCAAATGCCTCCAATTAATTGCTAGGCCAATGCTTATGAGAACAAAACTTCTCATTTCAGTATAGGGTCATACTATTTTGCATGCAGCAGTACATGTGCGAATAAGGCCCACAGATTATCATAAAGTCTCCCCATTGCAATTGTCTTTGGTCAGGAGCCAAATATTTCCCATCTTAGAATCTTTCAATTGCTCCACCACAATGCACAAAGATGGATCCTCAAAGAAGGTTGGGGATATATGTTGGATATGAATCTCCTTCTATTATAAAATATCTAGAGTCGATGACTGGAGATTTATTTACGGCAAGATTCTTTTATTGCCATTTTGATGAATCGGTATACCCAACATTAGAGGGGGAAAATAAGTAGTTGAAAGGAGATAGATTGAAATGCATTATCACTGTCTCATTTAAATCCTCGAACAAATCAATGTGAACAAGAGGTTCAAAAGATTATTCATTTGCAAAATATTGTAAATCAATTGCTAGATGCATTCACTGACCTACCAAGGGTGACTGAGTCACATATTCCAACTGCTAATGCTCCAACTCTAGTTGATATCCCGGTAGGACAATTAATTAAAGCAAATGAGTCTAAGCCACACTTGAAACATGGGAGACCAATCGATTCTAAAGATGAAAATCCTCGAAGAAGAAAAGGAATAAATGATCAAAGTGATGATAACACGGAAGTAGTGGCTCAAGAAGAGCTCCAAGACGTAACAAATGATAAGACCTTAGGGGAGGTCCAGATACTTGAAAATAATGAGAATGAAGAGATATCAATAAGTTACGTCTCAACAGAAAAAAGATAGAACCGAAATAATATTGTCATCGATAATATGTTTGCTTATAATGTTGTTGTTGAAATAATGCAATAAGATGAGGATCTTGAACCAAAATCTGTCGATGAATTAGATAGAGAAATGATTAGCCAAAATGGAAAGACGTTATCCAGGCAGAGTTAACTTCACTTGGAAAATGTGAAGTCTTCGGACCCAGAGTTCGAACACCTGAAGGTATAAAGCCAGTAAGGTATAAATGGATTTTTGTGCGAAAACGAAATGATAAAAATGAAGTCGTTAGATATAAAGCGCGACTTGTGACACAAGGGTTTTCGCAAAGTCCTGACATTGATTATATGGAGACATATTCTCCTGTAGTGGATGTCGTGTCATAGGGACTTATCAGTGCAAATCCAATTCATTATCATCCACCGAGTATATCACCTTCAGGTATCTCATAAATATGACAGTTCATAAAAAACTTGATATGCGTCTAATGGATGTTGTCACAGCCTATTTGTATGGATCATGAGACAACGGATTTTTTATGAAAATACCTGAGGGATTTAAAGTTCTAGAAGCATATAAAAGTTTTCATGAAACTTGTTCAGTAAAGCTTAAGAAATATTTATACGGATTGAAACAATCAGGTCGTATGTGATACAATCGCCTGAGTGAATACCTGTTGAAAGAAGGGTACAAGAATGATCCAATTTGTCCTTGTGTCTTTATAAAAAGGCCTGGATCTGAATTTGTTATAATTGTCGTATATGTTGATGATTTAAATATCATTAGAACTCCTGGGCAGCTTCCAAAAGCAGAAGACTGTTTGAAAAAAGAATTTGAAATGAAAGATCTTGGAAAGACAATATTTTGTTTTGATCTACAAATTGAGTATATGAAAGATAGAATATTTGTCCATCAATCAACATACACCGAAAAGATTTTAAAGTCATTCTATATGGATAAAGCACATCCATTGAGTATCCCGATGGTGGTGAGATCACTTGATATAAAGAAAGATGCATCCCGGCCTCATAAAAATGATGAAGAGCTTCTTGGTGCCGAAGTACGATATCTCAGTGCAATTGGGGCATTAATGTATCTTGCCAATAATTCCCGACCAGATATAGCTTTCTCAGTAAGCTTATTGGCAAGATTTAGTTCTTCGCCAATACAAAGACCCTGAAATGGTATTAAACATATATTCAGATACCTCGAAGGGACCATTGATATGGGTTTATTTTATTCAAATGGATCCAAATCATCATTGATTGGTTATGCAGATGCAGGATAATTGTCTGATCCACATAAAGGTCAATCTCAGACAGGCTATTTATTTATAAGTGGAGGTACAACCATATCATGGCGTTCAAAGAAACAAACTATGGTTGATGCTTCTTCAAATCATGCAGAGATAATAGCCATTCACAAAGCAAGTCGATAATGCGTTTGGTTAAGATCGACAACTCAACATATTAAGGGAACATGTGGTCTCTCTTCGAAAGGCAATATTCCAACTATTGTATGAAGACAATGCTGCATGCATAACTCAACTGAAAGGAGGATACATCAAAGGAGACAGAACAAAACACAGTTCGCCGAAATTCGTTTCACTCATGATCTTCAAAAGAATGGTGAAATAGACGTTCAACAAGTTCGTTCAAGTAATAATTTGGCGGATCTGTTCACTAAGGCATACCAACCTCAACATTCGAGAAGCTGATATATAAGATTGGAATGTGTCGTCTTCGAGACATTAAGTGATGTTTTCATTAGGGGGAGTAACTACGCGTTGCACTTTTTCCCCTTAATTAAGATTTTGTCCCACTGGGTTTTCCTGCTAAAGTTTTTAACGAGGCAACAAGTAATGTGTATTACATATAACTATGTACTCTTTTGTAGTAAAATCTTAGTAAAGCATATTTATTTTATATGGACATCCAAGGGGGAGTGTTGTGAACAATTTAAGGAGTGGATGCCCATGCTGCTATGGACACCCATTTTCCTCATTGTTTGAAGTTGAATATTTCCATTCCTCTTACTATTTGTGAATAGAAGGATTACTTTTTAGGCTTATAAATAACCTTGTATCTGATGGGTAAAAATACACCAAAGTGAAAGAAGAAAAGAGTTCTTCCTTCTTTCTGTCTCTTCTTATTTATATTTTACTGAATAGCTTTTATTTTGTAACATACAATTTTTTAACCGAACCAGAGCCAACCCACCAGGAATAAGAATTACCATGTGGCTTTAGAGAAATATGTCTATTCAAAAAAAGTGGGTAGACATTTTTTAAAAGCCCCTTGGCATTATATTTAATTCAAAAATAAGAAAATGATTTTTAATAAGTTACGTCAACAAAAACAGTATTCCCTTCGGTCCATAATAAGTGACTATTTTACCTTTTTATTTTGAAGTCTCCAGTTGCATAATCAAGAAGGAGTTAATTTTATTTTTTCAAATTTGTCCGTAGTTACCTATTCCAATGTGTCAAGATAACAATTAATTGAGGTTAATTTAATAAATACATCTTTTTTCTCTAGGAATTTGTATTTCCTTAATGGGTGTACCAACGGTAAAATAGTCACTTATTGCGGACGGAAGGGAGTAATATTTTCACCATACATATCCACCACTTTTATGACAGGGTCTATATCTGCTCTAAATCACAAGTTGAGGGGTAAATTTGTACCTTTTCCCTTGAAGGAAAAAATTAACCATCCTTTCATTTGACTCGAGTCCTAAAAGACATTAATTAGTTTCTCTCATTATTTAGTTTCAAATTCGAATTTACTTTCAACTTGTTGAGCCTTTAACTTGAATAACATTTATGCATGTGAAATATTTATGCTGCTGATGAGAACCATATGCTTAAGTTACATTGTCTCTAAGATACCTTGACCGGAAATTGGATAGCCCTGCGTTTGAAGAATTGCAGTCCATAAAATGTCTAATATTGGATGTAAACCTACTGTAACTCTTCTCCTTTATCCGAGTTTGAGACTGACACTATGAATATAATAAACTCACACAAATGAAGTTAGTGACCCTAACTTATCCAAGATTGAGGCATAGTTAGAGGTGGCAAAATGGTTAAAAGAAAATAGTTATCCACCCATATTATCCATTGAAAAATAAGTTGGATAATGAACTTAAAAACAGGTCGAATATGGAAAAAATCATATTATCCACTTAGAAAATGGTTAACCAAATGGATAACTAATGTGTTTACCTTTTATTTTTGTAAAGCCTCAAATTGGGGGTTCCTCAAGTCTGGGAGATTAGGAATTTTCCCATAAGTGAATTCAAGAAGCCATGGAATCTATATTATCCCTCGAATAATCCGTTTTTTATCCGTCTCAAATACGAATTGGATCGGATAATTTATCCGTTTTTGAATTACCCGTTTTCGACCGGTTCATATCCGACTCGACCCCGTTGCCACCCCTAGGTGTAGTAGTAGTAGTAATTGTTGTTTTGCTTAATATATTTAGCTCCTACTCTCCTAGGCTAATATGCAGACCAACTTGTTCGTCCTTGAGTTGTATATTGGTAAAACCAAGGGAAGATAAATTCATAATTCGTATATTTTGATTTTTGACTGTATGTTGTGTAAGTTGTCATTAGCGAAGAGATGGACTCTATATCTCAAGAATTAGTTCCTACAACCACTTGGTGAAGATCCTAGTTGAATGGGCCAAAAAAAAAATTAAAAAAAATAGTGGAACAAAAGTCATTATTTAAATCACACTAAATAAGAGCGAAAACTAGTTGATGGACTCTTTTTCTTTTTTCTTTTTTTCTTAAGAGCGAAAACTCGTAGCCGCTACAATCTTTGTCATAGTCTCTACCTTTCGGGATAAATCACACTAAGCAAGTCATGTGTGATAGGCTCAATCCAGAAGCATTGAGGGGGGGAATCGATCACAGGTCATCCACCGCACTAGTCAAGCCCTGTGCGACAGGCTCAACCCAGAAGACATTGAGGGGGGAGTCGATCCCAGGTCATCCACCGCCCTCCAAACCAATTGCGCAACCCCGAAGGGTTATGTCGTCCCTCTCTACTATCATAATTTATTCCATTATTAGATATCAAACTAGTCATTAGCTATTAGGCCATCTCCAACTCTTCCCGTTTCTCCTGGGGGTAATTTTTGCTAGTTTCAACCCTCCCCTATTTTTTCCTCCAAAATGGAGGATGAATAGTGTTCCTCCAAATATGGGGGACATTATTTATCTCCCCCATTATTACTCATGCATATTTTATTATTTAACTTTTTTAATTCATCTCTTTATATATACCTAATTATGTTTATATAATATCTTTATAATATTAATTTTACATCTTAACTTTGGCGTATAATTTTGATAAATTAATTTTCGTACATTTATTATTTTTATGTTAAATTTTAAGTTAATTTTATTATAAGTTATAATTGTACAAAAAATATATAATTATCTCAAAAAATGAGTGGTGCAAATATAAAATATTAGATGTTGCTAAAATTGAAAGGTGTTAATATAAAATATAATATGTTGCTAAAATTAAAAGGTACGAATATAAAATATGAGATGTTGCTAAATTTGAAAATACATTAAAATTGGAAATACATGAAAATTGAAAATACATTAAATTAAAATACATAAAAATTGAAACTACGGTAAATAACATAATAACTTAGTAGGGAGGTATGTCGTTTTCAGATACACCAAAATTATTACAGTATTGATTTCATTTTTATTTGAATTATTAGTTAATCTATAATAATTGCTTACAAATTATATTATTTAAAATTTTATGGAATTGTTTTAATGGAAATTAAAAATTAATAAAAATAAAAGATGGAATTTGTTTAATGGAAATTAAAATATAAAATTGAAATGAAAGATAATAATATAATATGGAAGCAAAAGAGAAGAATATAAAAAATAATATTCTCTTTTGGGGGAAAAATAGGGGAATAGTTGGAGTAAGTCCACAAACATCGGGGGTAGGTAAGTATTTTCCAACTATCTTGCATGTTTGTAACGAGAAGTTATGAAAGTAGTTGAAACTTAATCTCCTATTCTTTTGCATTTTAGTCAGGACTGTATCAGTTAAGCAAACATTATCTTTGTTCAGCAAATTCTTATCAATACCTTGATTTGAAGAGTTTGTAGCTGACTCTTATTCTGTTTCCTATAGTAAATACAATAATACCCTCTTGCCATTGCACTTAAAAACAACTCCATAACCCATCTAATTGACTTACCCAAAGCCTATTCCTAGTATTACCATTAGGGGCGTATATAGGTCAGGTTGGTGCTGGTTTTGCAATTACCGATTCAAACAAATTATGTCGCGTTATTAAATCTAAATACCAAACCAAATCAATAAACTCGAATTTTTCAATCTCGATTTTCTTGAGTTATTCGGTTTTTTTCTCCGGTAAAATCTTCGTAGCACAAATATATAACTTGTGCTCCAAATATTTCTTTAATCCTAGTGAGATACAACTATATAAGGTATTTTCCAAGAAAATAATACAAAATATGACATGTGTCATGGCAATATCCTAAAATGGATGAAGTACACAAAATGTATATATGTTAAGATGTAACCAATTAATAGTACTTATAGAATGTATATATGTCAATATGTAATATTATACCATCCAAAGTACACAAAAACGGATGAGAGTTGATATGTTGACCATTTGAGCTACTAGGTTGGAAATTTAATATTTGTACATATTTAACAAATTTCTTAACACATACATAGAGTCTGAAGTTATCGGGTCAGGTTGAATTCGTGTATAGAACTTAAACTCTTTACAAGATGTTGAATACATAGAATTGTCTTCTAAGTTATTCAATTTAATTTGCAAATGTTTATCAGCTTTAGTACATGATAGCCCCATACAATAGCTTAAATCTACAAAAAGCTTGCATATTCAATTAATCTCACAATCATGAAAACAACAGAGCAAATCCCTAAGACCCTAGAGCATCACACTCGAGTTCAACATTCCTAATATCCTCAAAAACGAGGGTAAGTGCCTTAATACAATTTCAATCAAGTTTTCTTGCCTGACCGAGGCCCAACACCCATGTAGTTTGTCACGAGACCCATAATTCCAAACCTGGATCAAGAAAAGAACAAAATGCGTGATTAGACATTGATGAAGAGAACAATTGAAACAAATAGCAGAAGAATCATTTTGCATCAGCACCTTTAGCTTGTTACATACTCGCCGTTATCAATTCAATTGACCATGTTACTATTTACACCATCCTCCTTCAACCGTACTCTTCTTCAATTATATTTTATGTGATTACTATTCTAAATCAAGTGCAATGGTATTTTTCAGGCAATAGCAATATCTATGCTTTTATTTTGGACTGTATATTAATCAACGCCCGATATAATACAGCAAAACATTTAAATTAGCTTAAAAAACTAAATCATGTCAATTTTGTACAGGAGTGACATGACTGTGACAGTGATTCTAGTATAAAAAGAACGAAAGCCAGCAACCTACGTTTTAATTAATTTATTTGTTTTTGGAACAGCCAACAATAACTGATAATCAAAACTTCACAGAAGGTAATTACTTGGATGGCTAGGCTTAACAGATGTGTTTACCATTTCATGCATCCAAAATGTTGTAATACTATAGCAGCCATTAAAGAACTTTCTGATTTCTGTTCTGGCAGCACATAATCAATTTGTCCGCTCTACATCCTAACTTACTCAAAATAGATGATCCCCTAAATTTAGTCATATACTAAAAATAGAATTAGAAAAAAAAGGGCAGAAGGAGCAGGACAGATAATGCATTCTAATGAAATGTCACTCGAAACATATGAAAGAATATAAATGGCAATATCACTGTCTCATAGGTTCCATCATGCTGCTGACAAGGGAAATAAGCAGGGTAATGGTTACTTTCTGCATTAACTTGGATATAGAAAATACAAGGGACCAAAAAATAAAAAATTTCCCAATGACTAAAGCACTTTCTGTTTCTAGTGAAGTAAAAACTATAGAAGTTGCACTATTTTGAATAAAAGTTGCAACCACCTATGTAGGCAGCAGGGCAGATATCTCATAAAATAAAGAACTTCCTCTTAATTTTTTGAAAAAGATAGAACTTTCTCTTATTAAATTCTTTTTTATTTGTTTTTATATAAACTAAAAAGAAAATGCTTCACTTTTTCTTTTACTTCACTGTTTTGAGGTAAAATGTTGTCTTATAACCCGAGAGTATGTTAACTAGTTGGTCCATCCTCAAAAGAACAAAATGACGATGGCGATGCCAACAACACCTCCATCCTAAAGTAGTTGGTCGGTTGTATGGATGCTCACTATCCATTCCGATCTATTCGGACCAGTTTCATTCAGATACTCAACAATTTGTATTTGAAGACATATTAGGGGTTCTTTGACACTAGAGGTTCTCTAAAAAAAATTCTAACAGACAAATCTGCAAATAAAATAAAAAAACTTCTAGTAAATACCAGACCTAATTAAAGTGTACCGACATGGCTAAGCCTCAATCCCAACCGCTAGGTACTGCATCTTGTGCTGCATCTTGATGTAACACCTCTACCCCAAGCATGGCTTAGGTATTACTAAAATAACATATTAAAGTTTTAACAAAAAATTTTAAATAATGTGAAGATGATTTTTTTATAACCCCGGTGTCAATATTTATTCTCTTTCTAATTGGGAAATTCATATAACATTTCCAACGAAATGATGGCGCGACGCTCTCTTGAGATTAGATATATTAGGAACAAGGATTGATAAATATATATATGTACTTTGGTATTTCACTTTACCAAGTACCACGAGGAAGTGGGATAAATTAATCATAGAAATAATAAATATAGTACTAGTAATAATAATAAGATACTAAGAAGTATCATAACAATATTCATATATGATATTAAGTTGTTAATCTATTAAATAAGGAAATTGTTCGACTAGAATATTAAAATAATTACTAGTTAATAGCTAGCGGCCTAAATATACATATTAGCTAAACAATAGCCAGATTACAGAAGCCTAGCTAATCTACTTAATGTCTAAGTAATAAATAGATCTTATAAACCTTATCATTTAACCAACTTGCAGGCCGGTTGTTAGGAACACCATAATCGCCAATAAGGCTCTATATAATACCTTCACATGGATATGAGGATAAACCATTTTCACAACTTCTTTTGCTTTGCTTGTAAGTTGTTATACTAGGTTTAGTGGTTGAACCTATGTATGAGGAGAATGGACATGGTTTAGCTGGCTTAGTGTAAATGGTGAGCTTCACTGCACAAGCTCTATTTTGTTTCTATGTAAACCCATGATTTATCCGAAACCAGAGCAGGTGGTCTTGGACTCTTTAACCATTTTGCCAAGGAGCATGAATTTATCCCTTAGTTGGAGCACTTGAAGTTGATTTGCAAGCCCTCAAAACAAATCAACCACAGTAGTTAGATATTGAAAAAAAGATATTGCACCAAAAATTTTAAGCTCGGAATTACAAGGAAGCTTTGTCGTACTTAGAAAATGATGGTTCTAAAGTAGGTGTCAAGCTGAGAAAGGCGGAGAATTTTTGAATTCAAGAAAAGAAAGGTGAAGACCTAACCTTTTAAGAGTGTTTCCCTCAAAAGAGGCATATTCTTACTGTTACTTGCATGACTAATTCTTATAAGATTGTTTTGTGTGCTTATGCACATGGAGACGAGCGTGAGTATCACCATATTATAAAGCTGAAAGATGATTATTCGTTAAATGAAGGTTATGATTATGTTTTTATGGTTATGATTACGATTTTTGTTCATGATTTATGGACGAGAGAAATGGAATTTAAATGTTAATATGTTCACTTATGAAGGTTATGCTCAAATTTTGATTGGTGATGTGAAAAAAGAAAGGAATATTGAGAGGGACCGTAATTAGATGATTGAGTGGGTATACACCTCATGATATTTGGTGTAACCCAGAACACACGTACAGGTGTGAAAGTAAATGCATGTTTGACCAGATCTTTAGACTCGACAAATGTCCTGCCTTCCCTACTGTACATAAGGTGGACGGACCAACTATTAGAATGGCTAGTAGGCTATACCTAGCCACCGCATGGATGGTGGCCTCCATGTTGCGCACATGGATTGTCGGTGTTTAGATGGAACCTCCATAGAATTAAGAAATATTTTTGTTTATGCCTACCGGCAACATCGGATTTCAAAAATAACTTTTAAATGATTTACCATGTATTTATAAGTATTTTGAGATTTTATTGATTTACATGAGAAACATGATTTTGATATTAAAGTGAATGTATTTTTAAAATACTTGTCCAACTTTTTAGAGGGAGGTCAAGGAAACTTGCTGGGTTTTTTATATACTCACCCCACTTAGCTTCATGCTATAGGTTTGATATTGAACGAAGTCCAGTTCACGAGTTGAGAACCACTACATAGTGGTGAGTCCTGCGTTTGATCAGTGTCGGCTTTGTTCATTTTTGTTTTTATTAAACATTTATCGAGCCACATCCCACTTAATTAGATGACAAAATATAATTAGATGACACACGATGACGAATTCGCTTAGAACCTCAACATATGCTTTATGTGTAGCCAAGGCGAATAGTTTAAGGCTTCACTCGGCGAGTCCAAGCTAGTTGGGTAACGAACTGACGATTGCCCCTGGTTTGGGTTGTGACAGAAGATCTGATTCATCTGCATTTGAACACCAGGGTTCAATCTAATCTCACTTTAACTACACTTCTTATGGAAGCTGAACTTACATTGCATATATTTTGTCTTAACTCTACTTACCCTAAACCTTTTCACTACTCACTACAGTTGTTCCTTTTTTACTAATCGAGAAATTTAACGTTTTTGCTCAAACTCGATGTATAATAAGTCTATCCCTTGCATTTCTAAATTGAAACTCCGTGAAGTGTGCATATCACACACCCCGCTTTTTACTATATTTGCCTTTGAACCAAAGTCCAGGGAGCTATTCTCTAGAGCACTTCCCATTTCAAGCTTTGGTTCTCACTCCACTAAATTCCTAAAGTTACATTATTATGCAAATAGCAGCACAAGCTAGGACCATTTCTTTTTTAGATTGTCATCCTTGCACATAGACCACACGAATCTTCTATATTAAGCAAGAGCCCTAACTGAGGCCACACAAAACCGTCTACACATACTATAGTAATTTATGACGATAACTTGGCCTTTAACTTTATTTTTTTGTTTAAATATCCTCGATAAACTACATTGAAGGAAGAAGATTCTCTTCTTATTTGGTATGACATTATCATAAAAGATGATGTCAAGATAAGAAGGAATCCCTTTTTTTCCTTATCAAACAAAAAATCCTTCTTATCTTGACATCATGCTCTATGATAAAGTCATACCAAATGAGATTAGAGTTTTTCCCTTCTTTTCATGTGTTGTTATATACCCTGCAAATAAATGTATTTTTGGACAGCACCCTTCCATTGCCATTCAATGAAAATAAGTTCCGATTGAGCTAAAATAGTTATGAAAACAAGCCCTAATACAAATCAAAGAGAACTCATGAAGTAATGAGACTTTGCAACTACAAATTTGTGTCAAAAGTTCAATAAAGTTACATCAAGGTGGAGTACCATAAAATCATGCACAACAATAATCAAACGAGAGATGATTAAAAACAGCAAATGCCGATTGAAGGTCAAACTTAGGAAGAAATGTCGATTTGTTATCAGAAGCACACACTTAAGCAAGTCTAAAAAATTCTTATACGACGTGTCTATGTTTCTCGTGAAAAAACTGTAAGTACTTACATCATTGCCATGGAGATCTGCTTAAGATCAGTCTCAAAGTTCCTCATGTTAGCAAGTGACTGAGCACTGAATATTATCGCAAGCCACGAACAAATCTTGTACTGTTTAAAACAAATCACCATATAATAAGCAATGTCAATTTATATAACAAATTTGAAAATATTGAAATTTTAAAAGGGGACTTACTCTGAACATGGCACCGAAGACACCAAACACCACGGCTATAAAACCTGAGTAGTCTATAGGAAGATCTTGTGGAGCTACCGCCGCCGGCTTGTACGGCTTTGCCGTCGACGGTTGCCTTGGATCGTTCGCCGGTGACGACATGCTTTAATCTCTCTCTCCTTCTGTGTGTATTTCGGTGCTCTGTGTTTTCGATTTGGATTTAATCAGTCCAAATCTGGGGAATTAAAGGGTAATTATCAATTGACCCCTTTATATTTGGAAGAATTGCACCTGGCCCCAAAACTCTCGGAAACTCTCCTATCCTACAACAGATGAACGTTAAAGACATTTTTGCCCTGATTTTTTTTTTAATGAATATTATCTTTCAATAACTTGGATGTTTATCTTGAATATAATGTTTACCTTTCCAAATGTCATTAAAATGTAGCTTAGTTTTTGGATACCAACAACAACAAATCCAGTGTAATCCCATAAATGGGGCCTGGAAAAAGTAGTGTGTATGCATATTTTACCCCTACCTTATAAAGGTAGAGAGGTTGTTTCCCGATAGACCCTCCACTCAGGAAACAATGGAGATAAGATAAAGCAGCCAAGTAGCAAACAACGATAACAACGTCGTAATAAGGTAACGAGCGTGAATGACACAACATGTAATAATAAAGACCCATGATAAGATAATACAAAAATAATCCTAATACTACTAGTAAGCGTAGGAGGAACACACTATAATCAGTCAACCTACGATCATAATCCTGGACCTCCACACCTTCCTATAGTGGGTCATGCAAACAAGTTTTTGGATACCAGTTAAGTTAATTTAGTGCTGAACATTCCATATTGCCTTTCTTTGGCTCGTTTCTGTTATTAAATGTAGTTGTTTCGAAATTCGAATATACATTTTACTATAATTTTTATCAGAATTTGATTTTGCAGCTACGCTTAACCTTTCCCTTAAAAGCCTTTTCGATTTGATGCTAGAATTATTTAGCACAAATATCGTAGATTTGGCTCTGGACAAGTACGTGTGCTAGTTATTTTCTTAGAGCTTCTTGGTCAATAAGGGTAAGAAAACAACTCTGATGCTCGTCCAAATTGGAACAAGGATATAGGAATGATGTCAAGGGCCCATCCTCCTATAGAGACATAGTTTGAGCTGATGTTCAAACTTCTAAGATCTCGACTGATATTTCCGAAAATAGTTTTCGTTACTTGGTTAGAGAGTGGAAAATATTTTTACCCATATCAAACACCTTTCATCTCGATTCCCAATGAAGCTGTCAATATGATTTGGGTCAAGAGTAGTTAAAGAAGATCAACTTACAGTGTTAGCCCTATCTTCCAGGCAATAAACTTGTGGGGGGGGAAGGGAAGAATAGTGATTGCTGATTACAGTATTTGTTTGTTGAAGCAACTATCGGATGAACGGCAAACCAGACAAGATGTGCTATATGATTATATAATTAAGCTTTTGACAAAATAACGCACTTCAAAATCTGTGAATTGAAAGCAAATATATAAAGGCTAGCAGTTCTGTAATTCCTGTTTTCTTGAGCAGAGAAGCTAGGCTTCTTCTTTCCAAGTGGCAGAATAATCCATATGATAATTTCAATTTCTCGGTTTTTGCTTGGTGCAGAGAGGTACTACAACTAGTTGGCAGGAAATCATTACAACTTAGTAAAAGAAAGAGATACAAAGGCACAACAGGAGACTTATAGTGAGATGTGTGATCTATGATTAAGTGTTATCTTGGATTTCAGGAAGCCAAGATTGAGCCAAATCCCAAGTTGTTGTAACTCATAAGGTCTGTAGAAGAGAGCTAATTATCATGAAGCTGTACTAAGAACGTCCTTTTTCACGAGACAGCTGATTAAATTCTCAAGACAGCTCCCAGCTAAAAATTCTAGTAAATCTCCAACTGATTCGGAGTTCGGGAAAAGCCTGGACATGATATTTACCGCATGATGCCAATCTGAATTACCCGACCTGACTAGAGCAATTCTTTTTGTTGATAAATTTGTTTGTAAATATAAGCAATTATGATTACCTTCACAATTCCGTGAGAGAAAGTATAACACATATAACACTGATGGCTAACTATATACAGACATCTCCTAATACACAGGAGATGTATTTTCTCTACTGATGGCAAAAAATGAAGCCCCCAGGTCCTTTCTCTCCCGCCCTACAAATTTGAAGAGATGTACACAAAATGAATCACATTTCTTGAGAAGACATTAGTGGCCAACATCATGTAAAAGATTGGACAGCCTGCATTACATTTGAGGTGACAATTCAGTGCCCATCAATTTCTGTTGTTGCTAGTGCCAGTGCATATTTAGCACCAAAACTTCTTAGAGAAGTAGAGCTAGTAGATTTACCACCAGAACATGGGGAAAATCAATTCATTTATGATCATAGTGAAAGACACTGTACCATACTAGGAAGACTTTTTGGCATTGGAAGTGCAGTGACATATCTCTGTGCCAAAGGTTTATGGCTACGTGCATCTGATGAAGATGAGGTCTCAACACCATCAGATTGCACCCGACCATGAAACTTCGCAAACCGATAGATGACAGAGAACTTCTCAATATCCTGGCCTTCCAATATCACGTCTAATATTGATGCTCTCTTGTCCAGTCTGCATCAGAGAAGAACGAATAAAAGAGATTATTATGTGGAATTACCTTGTATATTGTCAGGTACAAACTGATTTAGTAAAGAAGATAGATTCTAAACACAACTGTAACACATAACAAATGAAATGGAAGCCAAGGAATTAAGAGAAAACCATTATGGAGCAGCTGTTAAAGACTATAACAGTGTTGAGTTTTTCTGAAGCAAATCAATTACTACTTGCTTTTCTTTGGATCATTTACTCGGCTTTAGCACTTCTATCCTTGTATTTTCAGAGTGGGAATGGTGATTAAAGACCTTTAGCATCAAATATTCCAAAATGTGCTAACAGAAGCAAAAAGACCATATAAGAATCCAAACAATGCCCCCGAGTTTCCCAATAAAACCACATTTGGTTGATCACAGAACTGAAGTCTGCAGTTCCATGACTAAAATTTAGCATTAAATGTAGTTTCTCTGTAACTTGGCAGGCTACATTCTAAAATACTCATAGTACAAAGGACAAGAGTCGTGAGAAAATGAGACATTTCTTTGCAGAAGATATGTAGCTCAAGATAATAATCCAGAAAGAGAAGAGAACAAACATGCTGGACTAGCCCAAAGCAACCAAAAATCTGATAATCTTGTATAACGCAGAGAAGTCATTGTATTAGAAAACCTGAACCTATCTTTTCCAATATTGATATTATAGCAGAAAAATTAACCTATTCAACTACCACAAGGCAAGGCATCTCTATTTTCATCGGACTTTTGTTTTGTTTTGGTCCTATTGAATTAGTTGCACATGAGTACGGTCTTCTCGGGGTCGGGGTTCCCTTTACCGGG
>MDKI01201794.1:0-23240 GCA_005239505.1 Nicotiana paniculata | reverse complement strand
CCAGATTATATTTGCAGCGCCCGTTTAGTCTTTCTATAAGACATAGTTGAGCGTGATCATTAATCTATTGAGAATAGGTGAGTAGTACTTCGGGAGAAGGCTACGAGAGAAATTATCGATTAATTAGCAACCATGAGTGAATTATATGAAAGGGAGAGTTAATTAGAATGCAATCGGAGTGGTGAATTGATCACAACCCTGGAATATTTGTCTCTATTGAACACACAACAATATTCTCGTTACTTGATAATTAGTTTATATAATCATAGAATAAATTAGTTATATTCCTGGATTTTGTTTTGGCTCGATTAAATAGCAATTATAGTGATTCAATAAGTAGTTTACGCAAGTCCCTGTGGGTTCGACATTCGATTTAACATTATATTACTTACTACGACCACGTATACCTGCGTGCGCGATTTGGACTAACATAGGCAAACTTTGCTAAAGGCAAAAACTGATCCCATGATCCTCCAAAGTCAATAACACAAGCTCGGAGCATAACCTCCAATATTTGAATAGTCCGCTCGGACTGCCCATACCTAGATGCCTAACTCTCTCTGAACTGCCCCCCAGAAATGCGAGGTAAACTGCGCGCCCCGGTCCGAAATGGTAGATACTGGCACACCATGAAGGCGAACAATCTCCCGGATATAGATCTCAGCTAACCTCTCGGATGAATAGGAAACAGCCAAAGGAATGAAATGCCCTGACTTGGTCAGCCTATCAACAATGACCCAAACTGCATCGAACTTCTTCCGGGTCAACAGAAGTCCAGTAACGAAGTCTATAGTGATCCTCTCCCACTTCCACTCGGGAAGCTCAATCCTTTGAAATAGACCATCAGGCCTATAATGCTCATACTTAACCTGTTTACAATTCAAACACCGCGCCACATATGCCATAATATCCTTCTTCATTCTATGCCACCAATAATGCTGCTGCAAATCCTGATACATCTTTGTGGCACCCGGATGAATAGAGTACCGGGAACTATGGGCCTCCTCTAAAATCAACTCTCGAATCCCATCAACATTGCGCACACAAACTCGCCCCTGTAATCTCAAAACACCATCATCATCTAAGGTCACCTGCTTGGCACCTCCGCGCAGCACCGTATCCTTAAGGACACACAAATGGGGATCATCAAACTGCCGATCACGGATACACTCCAATAATGCATAACGAGCAAGCCAACACTCGAGTAGGCTCAAAAATATCCAACCTCACAAATCGATTGGCCAAAGCTTGAACATCCAAAGCAAGCGGCCTCTGACTGACTGGAATAAAAGCAAGACTGCCCATACTAGCTGACTTCCTACTCAAAGCATCGGCCACCACATTGGCCTTCCCCGGGTAATATAAGACGGTAATACCATAATCTTTCAACAGCTCCAACCACCTCCTCTGCCTCAAATTTAAATCCTTTTGCTTGAACAAGTACTTAAGACTTTTATGATCCGTGAACACCTCACACGCCACGCCATACAGATAGTGCCTCCAAATCTTCAATGCGTGGACAATGGCTGCCAACTCCAAATCATGCACTGGATAGTTCTTCTCATGAATCTTCAACTGCCTCGAAGCATAAGCAATGACCTTTCTATCCTGCATCAACACTGCGCCAAGCCCAATACGGGAAGCATCGCAATAGACTGTATAAGGCCCTGAACATGTGGGCAAAACAATTACCGGTGTCGTAGACAGAGCTTTTTTGAGCCTCTGAAAGCTCGACTCACACTCGTCCGACCATCTGAACTGGGCACCCTTCTGGGTCAAGCTAGTCATTGGGGCTACAGTAGATGAGAACCCCTCCACGAACCGACGATAATAGCCTGCTAATCCCAAGAAACTCCGAATCTCTATAGTTGATGCTGGTCTAAGCCAGTTCTTAACTTCCTCAATCTTCTTCGAGTCAACCTGAATACTCTCTGATGACATGACATGACCCAGGAATGCAACTGAACTCAACCATAACTCACACTTCGAAAACTTTGCATAAAGTTGACTATCCCTCAGAGTCGGAAGAACCATTCTGAGATGCTGCTCGTGCTCTTCCTGACTGCGGGAGTATATCAATATATCATCAATGAAGACTATCACGAATGATTCCAAATAAGGCCTGAACAGTCAGTTCATAAAATCCATAAAAGTTGTTGGGGCATTCGTCAACCCAAACGACATGACTAAGAACTCGTAATGCCGGTACCGAGTGGGGAAAGCTGTCTTAGGGACATCGGATGCCCTAATCCTTAACTGATGGTAGCAAGATCTCAATTCTATCTTTGAAAATACCCTGACACCTTGAAGTTGATCGAACAAATCATCAATCCTAGGCAGTGGATACTTATTCTTGATTGTAACCTTGTTCAATTACCGGTAATCAAAGCACATCCTCATCGAACCATCCTTTTTCTTCACAAACAATACTGGAGCACCCCAAGGAGAAACACTGGGTCTAATGAAACCCTTCCCAAGCAAATCCTGCAACCGTTCCTTCAACTCTTTCAACTCTGGCAGGGCCATGCAATACGGCAGAATAGAAATGGGATGGGTGCCCGGAGCCAGATCAATGCAGAAATTAATGTCCCTGTCGGGTGGCATCCCCGACAGGACTGAAGGGAAAACCTCAGGAAACACATGAACCACGGGCACTGAATCAATAGAGGGAACCTCAACACTAGAATCGCGCACATAAGCCAAATAAGCATAACACCCCTTCTCGACCATGCGCCAAGCCTTCATGTACGAAATAACACTGCGGGTAGAATGACCAGGAGTTCCTTTCCACTCCAAATGGGGCAAATCTGGCAAGGCTAAGGTCACCGTCTTGGCATGACAATCCAAGATTGCATGATATGGGGACAACCATCCATCCCCAATATAACATCAAAGTCGACCATACCCAAAAGCAACAAATCAACACGGGTCTCAATACCCCCAATCACCACAACACAAGAACGATGGACACGATCGACCACGATAGAATCACCCACTGGTGTAGATACATAAACATCAATACTCAGTGGATCACTAGGCATGACCAGGTATGGTGCAAAATAGGAGGACACATACGAATACGTAGACCCTGGATCAAATAGCACTGAAACATCTCGACCACAAACCCTGCATAGTACCTGTAATAACTGCATCTGAAGACTCAGCCTCTGGCCTGGCTGGAAGAGCATAACATTGGGGCTGGGACCCACCACCCTGAACCACATCTCTGGGACGGTCGGCTGCTGGCTGGCCTCCACCTCTAGCGGCCTGAGCTCCACCTCTATGACCTCTACCTCCACCTCTAGCACCCCTACCCCCACCTCTAGATGGGTGGGCAGGCTGTGGAACACCTGGTGCCTGTACCATGGCACGAGAACCCTGATGCTCGAGGGCAGAACTTGGCAAGGTGACCCGGATCACCACAAGTGTAACAAGATCTCGGGTGCTGAGGGAACTGAATCTGACCCTGTCGACCTGAATAACTACCCCGAAAACTCTGATGCGGCGGTGCACTGATGGGAGCTGGTGGCGCACTGTAAGGCTGCTGATCAGAATAGTGCGGCTGATAACTACGACCACCCGAAGTACCATGGGAAACTTGGAGAGCTGACTGAAAAGGTCTGGGAGGATGACCTCTTCCTGAAGAATCCCTGCCCCCAGATGAGGCTCCACTGAAACGACCGAAATGATGGGGCCTCTTGTCAGCCCCCTGACCACCACCCATTGATAGAATCATCTCAATCCTCCTGGCCATATTGGCCGCATCCTGGAACGATATGTTTGTACCTAACTCTCTAGCCATCTGAAGTCTGATAGGCCGGGCCAATCCCTCAATAAATATTCGAACCCTCTCCCGATCAGTGGGAAGTATCATAAGAGCATGTCGGGCTAGAGTGATGAATCTTGTCTCGTACTGAGTGACTGACATAGATCCCTACTGGAGACGCTCAAACAGCCTCCGAAGGTCCTCTCTCTGAGTAATGGGATTCCCCAGAAATACCTCTGAGAACTGGATCCAAGTCAAAGGTGTAGATCCAGCTTGTCTGGCTAGGCAATAATCTCTCCACCAACTCTTGGTTGCGGCCGATAATCAAAAAGTAGCGAAGTCAACCCCGTTAGACTCCACTATGCCCATGTCCCGAAGAACCTCGTGGCAGCTGTCCAAATAATCCTGGGGGTCCTCTGATGGTGAACCAATGTAAGTAGCAGTAAATAACTTGGTGAACCTGTCCAGTCTCCACAGAGCATCTGCTGACATAGGTGCTCCCTCTGCTACCGGTGTTGCAATACCCGGCTGAGTTACTCTGACTGGCTGAGATGCCAGAGTCTGTAACTGTAGAGCTAGCTGCTCTGGCACGTGGACGGCAGGAGTCTGGGCCTCTCCCCCAGCCTGAGAGACGGCTGGTGCTGTAGGAAGAAGACCCGCCTGTGCTACACTCTCCATGAGTCTGACTAGACGGACAAGGGCGTCCTGAAGCACTGGGTAGCTATGAAACCCTCTGGGACCTGAGCTGGTCCAACTGGGACTGCCGGAACTGGGACCTCCTCGTCAGACTCGACCAGAGGGTCCTCCACTGGGGCTGCTGTTCTAGGCTGAGCCCGGCCTCGGCCTCGGCCTCGAGCACAGCCTCGTCCTCGACCTCGACCCCGAGTAGAAGTTGTAGCAGGAGTGTCAGGCTGCCGGGCGGAACTAAGGGAAGCACGCATCCTCGCCATCTGCGAGAGAATAGAATAGAAACTCAATCAGTACTCAGAATCATAGTGCACGACAGAGAAGAGAAGAAATATGGAGTCATCCTAACTTTGCACCCTCTGGGGGATAAGTACAGGCGTCTCCGTAATGATCCCTCAAACTCTACCAAGTTGTCCGTGAGTTGTGAGACCTAAGTAACCTAGTGCTCTGATACCAACTTGTCACGCCTTGAAATCCCACCGTCGGGCCGTGATGGCGTCTAACGTTGAACCCGCTAGACAAGCCAATGTGTGTAAATAAACTAGCATAATAACCTCATTCTTACAGAATAAACTAAATCAGTTCGCAAATTAAACAGCGGAAATAAATTTTGTTTTAAGCTAAGTAAAGACAATCGCAATACAACGACGCAAAATTTCCCAAAACCTAGAGTCACAAACTCACGAACTGTCAAATACAAGTCTGAAAGGAAATACATGTCTTCCTATGAAACTAAAGGAAAAACAAGACAAAATCGAAGACAAAGGGATGGAAGAGGCGCCAAGGCCCACGAACGCCAACGGATATACCTTGAAGCCTCTATGATGAGCTGGAAGACACTCCCACTAATGATGTCCTCCGGGTCCGGCTGCGTAATCTGCACAACATAAAGAAGTGCAGGTGTAGCATCAATACAAACGACCCCATGTACTGAGTAAGTGCCTAGCCTAACCTCGGAGAATTAGTGACGAGGCTAGAGCCAGACTACCAAATAAACCTATGCAGTTCAAATAAATATATATACATATACGCAACGGATATAACAGTTTCATATAAGAAATCTCAATAAGGAAAAGAACAACAAAGCCAGCATATCAATAAGGACAAGAAATCACAAACTTGCACGGCATCACCCTTCCTGCTTTTACTCTCGTTCTCACTATGCAGTGTATAATGTAATCAATGTAAATCATGGCACCGCATCACCCTTCGTGCTTTTACTCTCATCCTCACTATGCAATGTATAATGTAATCAATGTAAATCATGGCACGGCATCACCATTCGTGCTTTTACTCTCTTTCATCACTGTATAATCAATGAATATGGTACGGAATGGTACATGGTACGACACGACATCACCCTTTGTTCTTTACACTTTTTCCTCACAATGTCAAAAAAGGCACGACATCACCCTTCGTGCTTTAACACTCTTCCTCACCCAAACAGCAATCACAAACAAGGGCAATGAAGTAAACAGAATAGAAATAGAAATCCCGGCAAGAGAATAACAACAGAAATCTCAACATCCCAGCAAGGGAGACAATATCAAACAATGCACGGCATCACCCTTCGTGCTTTACTCTTATTCTCACCAAGACAAGTGCACGACATCACCCTTCGTGCTTTAACACTCTTCCTCACCCAAACAACAATCACAACCAAGGGCAAGGAAGTAAACAAACTAGATATAGGAATCCCGGCAAGGGAACAATATTTAAACAAGTAAATCCCGGCAATGGTAACATCAATTAAACAATTAAATCCCGGCAAGGGAACATCAACTGCACAATTAAATCCCCGCAAGGGTATATTTCAATAACTCTTTCTCTTTCTTTCACTTTCATTTCCATGACTTATTCTATCGCTTGAGCCAACGCTCCAAAGGATGTAATATCTCACATTTCTTCATTTTTCGTTACAATTTGAGCCAATGCTCCAATAGAGTTTACAGAATACAATTCCCTTCACATATTCTTCACAACATATAGAAATCATCAATTAAGCATGGAAATTACCACGAATTCAGAATATTCGCAATATAAGGACTCACGGTCATGCTAGACACCAATGTATAAATACTCATCACCATGCCTATACATCGTATCTGACAATTAGCAGGTAGCAAATTATACTCAACTCCTATTCCCCCAAGCTAAGGTTAGACCGAACACTTACCTTGGGTCCAAAGTATAGCAATCAACGCTCTAACACCGCCTTTCCTTTAGAATTCGACTCCGGAATGGTATTATCTAGGCATAATCAACTCAAGTATATCAATAAGGATTCAAAGATTCGATTACATAGCCTAATTATCAATTTCCTAGCATTCTATCAAATTTATCAAAATTCGACCCCGGGCCCGCTCGCTAGGATTCTCAAAACTCTCGAAGGAAACACTCACCCAATGCCTAAGGATCATAAATATACGATTTTTACTTGATTTCATGGCCAATTCACAGAAAATTCTAAGGTGATCACCAGTTCTAGGTCACTACCCTTTTTCTTGAATTTTGCACTAATTTGAGTAGTTAATTAGGCTAAATAAATGCATGAAACAAATTTATGGGTGGAATTTACTTACCTCACAAGGCCTGGTCGAAAGCTCTCAACAATGGTGGATTTTGTAAGAAGAAGATGAAAAAAGAGAGGAATGGGTTTAAAACTCGTATTTAAACTTTCTGCCTGAACAATGATCGCACTTGCGGTCTCGCACTTGCGGTCTCGCACTTGCGAGGAGAACCTCGCGCCTGCAGAATTGGGCTGGGGGGTCTGGATTCGCACCTGCGAAGGGGAGACCGCACTTGCAGTCTCGCGCCTGCGATGAAATGCTCCGCACCTGCAAAAGCTGGCCAGGCCACTGGTGCTCGTACCTGCGATGCCTGGGACCGCTCTTGTGGTCTCGCACCTGCGATGCTGGGCAACCGCACCTGCGGTCACACCAGAGCAGGTGCACCAGCAGCTGAGTTTGCTGGTTTTAGCCCCGTTAGGTGCCCGGAAGGCACTTGGGCCCACCCGAGCCCTAATCCAAATACACCAACGAGTCCCAAATCATAATACGGACTCGCTCGAGCATTCATAACACTCAAAACAACGCTCAAACTCGAAATCACACCCCGAAACCTCAAGAACAAATCTTAGGAATTTTAAGTTTTCTAACCTCGCTAACAATGTGCCGAATTGACCTATAAATCTCGGAAAAAAATTCCAAATTTCACAGATTACTCACACAACCTTCTACGAATTTTCCCGTGCGATCAAATCGCCAAAACAATATCATACACATCGAATTAGGCCTCAAAACCCATGAATCCTATCAAATTTCATAAAACATCAAGTTTTTCCAATTTTAAGTTCGAAACACGTCAAACGAAATCCGATTTCAACCAAACTTTAAAGAAAGTGCTTAAACCATATATAAGACCTGTACCGAGCACCAGAACAAAAATACGGGCCCAATAGCATTACTTTCTAATCAGATTTCTTTTTCAATTTCCTTAAATATTTTCATAAAACAATTTTACTCAAAAATTCATTTCTCTGGCTTGGCACCTCGGAATTCAATTCTGGACATACGCCCAAGTCCCATATTTTCCTACGGACCCTCCGGGACTGTCAAATCACGTGTCCGGATCCGTTTACTCAAAATGTCGACCGAAGTCAAATTTATTTATTTTAATATCAAATCTTAGCATTTTGCACAAAATTTTATATTTAAGCTATCCGGCTACGCGCCCGGACTGCGCACGTAAATCGAAGCAAATACAAATAAGGTTTTCAATACCTCGAAAGTACGGGATGGGTAATAACAACGGTGATGACCCTCTGGGTCGTCACAATTACATTCATGTAAGTCATTATGAAATTCATATTAAAAATTGGAATAACTATATGAATAAATAATAAAGTCATTATGAAGTTCTTATTGGCTTATTAGCATCCCTCACACAAGAAATCTTTCTATCTTATAGTCAAAAAAATTCTAATGAACAAGATCAAGCTGTGTCGTGCGTTTTAGAAGAGAAATTTGTGTAGAAGACTATTACTGTATTAGAAATAAGAAAATGACTTCTATAAATGACATAATAAATAAGAAGTGGACTAAAGAATGATAAAAAAGAATAAGAGTGTGATTTGAATTAGTCCTGATATCTATACTATTTTTATGTAACTACGTAGTGTAAGAGCATGCATGTGAACACTTCATCAGAAAATAAGACTTAAATGTATTTAAAGATAATCGGAAAAGAAATAAACCAAAAAATGTGACTTGTGTAACGCGTCCCGTAAAGAAAAAGGTAACATGTCATGCCCACAAGAGATGATGTCACAAGCTATAAATTGAGTTTCTTTTTTTCCCTTCATAGAAAAGAAAATGAAAGTTAGCGCTTCATGGTATTTATCATGATTATTTACGTCTCAATCTCAAATCAAGTTAGTATCAATTAACTAAGATCAAACTTCCATAAAACTAAATTTTTTTCAACTTAATCTATTACAGTCTTGCGCTTAAAATGGTTAACATGGTAAATTCTATATAATAAACTATGCGAACCAAATATTAATGCATGAAAAATTATTTTTTGTAACTATTTTAGTGAAAGTAAATCGATGATATTATAGGAAAAAAGTGCAAACTATACAAAACTATAATGACTCTTGAGATAGCTAAGTACACAATTATCAACTTGCCACATTTAAGATTTGCTAATAAGAATAAAAAATCCAACAAATTAGTCTCTCAATTTGTCTGAGTCGAGATCAATGGACACGTACTTTGCACGTATATTGCATTCAGTTCAGTTGTTATGAAATTCATATTTAAAATAATAATGAGTATATGAATAAATAATAAAGTCGTTATGACGTTCATATTGGCTTATTAGCATCCTTTACGAGAAAAATCTTTCTATCTTATTAGTCAAAGTTCTAATGAACAAGATCAAGACGTGTCGAGCGTTTTAGAAGAAACATTTATATAGAAGATACTTACTGTGTTAGAAATAAGAAAATGACTTGTATAAATGACATAAGAAATCGATAACAGATTAATAAAAAAGAATAAGAGTATGATTTGAGTTAGTTTTGATATCTACCACATTTTTATGTAATTATGTAGTGTAAGAGGATGCATGTGACTACTTCTTAAAACAATTAGCTTTAAATGTCTTTAATGATAATCCGAAAAGAAATAAATCAATGTGACTTGTGTAATGCGTCTTGTAGAAAGAAGGTAATGTGTCATGCCCCCGTGAGATGATGTCACAACCTATAAAGTAAGTTTATTTTTTTTATTCCCTTTAAGAAAAGAAAATGAAAGTTACTGCTTCATGTCATTTATCATTATCATTTACCTTTCAATTCCAAATCAAGTTAGTATCAATTAACTAAGACCAAACATCCATCAAATCAAATTTTGTGCAACGTAATCTGTTATGGTCTTGAGCATAAAATGATTAACATTGTAAATCCTATATAATAAACTACACGAACCAAAGATTAATGCATTAAAAATATTTTTTTAACCCTTTAAGAAAAAGGTAAATCGATGATATGTCATAAAGGGAAAACAATAGAGCAAACTATAACAAAGTAAAGTGATTCCTAAGTTAGGGACAATATTATCAACTTACAACTTTTAATATTTGCTAACAAGAATAAATAACCTGACTTATTAGTCTCTCAATTTATCTGAGTCGAGATAATTGGGCACGTAAGTTGCACGTATATTACATTCAGGTAAGTCGTTATGAAATTCATATTAAAAATAAGAATAATTATATGAATAAATAGTAAAGTCATTATGAAGTTCATATTGGCTTATTAGCATCCCTCACACAAGAAATCTTTCTATCTTATAGTCAAAAAAATTCTAATGAACAAGATCAAGCTGTGTCGTGCGTTTTAGAAGAGAAATTTATGTAGAAGACTATTACTTCCATAAAACTAAATTTTTTTCAGCTTAATCTATTACAGCCTTGCGCTTAAAATGGTTAACATGGTAAATTCTATATAATAAACTATGCGAACAAAATTTTAAAGCATGAAAAATATTTTTTGTAACCATTTTAGTGAAAGTAAAACGATGATATTTTAGGAAAAAAGTGCAAACTATAAAAAACTATAATGACTCTTGAGATAGCTAAGTCGAGATCAATGGACACGTAAGTTGCACGTATATTGCATTCATTTCAGTTGTTATGAAATTCATATTTAAAATAATAATGAGTATATGAATAAATAATAAAGTCATTATGAAGTTCATATTGGCTTATTAGCATCCTTTACGAAAAAAAACTTTCTATCTTATTAGTCAAAGTTCTTGTCACGATCCCAAATCCAGGCCAATCATGATGGCGCTTATCATGGAACTAGGCCAGCCAAAACATCACTCAAATCATAACAAACTCCCATTTACCTCTTTACTATATCGATTACCCATAAAAATTTCCTTTAAACATTTATAAACAGATAAATCTATACTGAACATTTAAATATGACCCCGACAACCCGGAGTCACTGGTCATGAGCATCTACATAAATATACAACTCAATGAAAATAAATTCTATAATATTAAACAAGAGAGGGAGCAGGACTGCGGACGCATGCAGCCGCTTGGCAAACTTCCGAGAATCTCTAGAACAGATAGACAGCTCACCCTGCCCTAACACCTGAATCTGCACACAAGGTGCAGGGAGTAATGTGAGTACCCCAACTCAGTAGTAGTGAAAATGGCACGACCCCAAATCCTAACCGGCCGTGATGGAGCCTATCGTAGAACTAGACTAGCCGACTACCGGATGATCACAAATTTCTTTTGGAAATCCCATTTAAGTTTCAAGCATTTCATAATAATATACAGAAAATTTCTTAATATAATAGGCCAATTTTATACAGTAGTGCCATCCCCAAAACCCGGAGCCAACATGTCATGAGCATAAACTGAAATAAGCCAAAATAATCTATTATAATGCAAAACTCCGAATCAAAGCTAAATACAACAGGAAGGGAAAACAGAGATGCTGCGAACGCTGAACAACTACCTCTATATCCCGCGATCCGGCACCACTGCGAAATAAAAGCTAATGCTCGATATCTGCTCCTGAATCTGCACATAGAGGTGCAGGGAGTAATGTGAGTACGCCAACTCAGTAGTAATGAAAATAAATCAAGTCTAAGTAGCAAGGAAACACATAAAACATAGATATACAAAATCCATGTCTTAAAAATATTCTGAACACACTCCTAAGTCCCAAATCACCTAACGAAGCTATCTGAGCTATAAAAATATGCATTCCGGGGTCGTTTACCAATAAGTCAACTCTCAGTTGATTTTCTCAACTATTAGGCTACTTTAAAAGGCTAAATGCCTAAATTCTCACCATAGCAACTCCGGACCAAAACCAACTGATCCAACACATCAAAAACAGGATAGCGATATATAACAAATGCAGAAATAGGGGAAACGGGGTAAATCTCAAGGAACGACCGACCGGGTCGTTACATCCTCCATCTCTTAAACAAATGTCCCTCCTCGAACGGGTCTAGAAACATACCTGAAGTCTCAAATAAGTGAGGATATTGGTCCCGCATATCCCGCTCGGTCTCCCAGGTGGCATCCTCCACCCTCTCCCCTCTCCACTGAACCTTCACTGGAACTATATCTTTAGATCTCAGCTTCCTGACATGTCTACCCAAAATAGCCACTGGCTCCACCTCATATGACATATCACCCTCGAGCTTGTAACGACCCGGTCGGTCGTATTAAGAATTAACACCCCGATCCCCTGTTAACTGTCTTCCCCAAGTCTATTTCTGCTTAATTGAATTGCCGGGGCGTTCGGTTTTGAGTTTCAGAGAGTTTTGGGACATTTAGTCCCTAAATGAGAGCTTAAGTGTTGGAAAGTTTCCCATAGTCGGAGCAGTGTTAAGACAGCCTCAGAATAGAAATTTGATGGTTTTGTCCGTTAGGTGATTCCGGGGTTTGGAGCGTGTTCGGAATGTATTTTGGAAGTCCGATAGTGAATTTTTGATACGAGGGTCGGAATGGAATTCCGAAAGCTGCAGTAGTTTCTTCATGTCATTTGGGATGTGTGGGAAAAATTTAAGGTCATTCGGATATGTTTAGACGTGTTTCAACGTCGGATGTGAATTCTTGAATTTTCTTAAGTTCTTAGGCTTGAATCTATGCATATTTGAGTATTTTGATGTTATGAGATGTGTTTTTAAGGCTCGACCTAGTTCAAATAAGGGGTTAAGGTTGGTTGGTGGTTTTGGTTGATGTCCCGAGGGCCTCGGGGTTGTTTCATATGCTTAACGGGTGAAATATGGAAAATTTGTTGCTGCTGAACCAGGCTCTTCAGGTGTCTTCGCACCTGCGAAGGTTTTTCTGCAAGAGCAGACTCGCAGGCGCGGTGGACTTTGGTCGCAGGTGCGATAGGGGAATTTCGGGCCAGTGGTCGCAGGTGCGACCTGGGTTCCACATGTGCGGGACCGCAGGCGCGACCAAAGGACCACAGGTGCGGCCCCAGTGCATTGTAACTGGTGCGGTGATCGAGTCTGCAGGTGCGATTTCCCTGTGTGTTTTATTCCAAAAATCCGAGATTTTGGTTCATCAATTCTAAAAATCGTGTGAGGGCTTAATGATTGGTGATTTTCTGTGGGTTTTGAAGAGAAGGATCGTAGGTAACATTTCCTAATCCTAATTCATTTTTAAACCATTAATTTCCGTTGTTTTCTTTAGTTTAATTATACAAAATGGGGGAAAAGCATAGGAAAGGGATGAGATTTTCCCAATCCGAAATTCTCAAAATTTTTGGGGTTTTAGCATCGGATTTCGATTGTTTCTGGTTGAATGAGTCCGTGAGTGAATGGGTGTCCGGAAAATCTAACTTTTACCCGATTCCAAGACGTGAGCTCGAGGGGCGTTTTGGTCATTTTACATAATTTTGCGCCTTAGCTTGAATTATACAGTATAATCAGTTGCATGAGATGTTATTTACGATATGTATGTGAATTGGCCATTTGGACTCGGATACTCGTGGAAAACGTGTGGTTTCAAGTTGATTTTGAGCCGGTTCGAGGTAAGTGGCTTGTCCTAACCTTGTGTGGGGGACTTTTCCTCTTAGGATGTGATATTTGGTAATTGAATGCCTTGTACTTGAGGTGACGAGCGCGTACTTGTGCTAATTGTTGAAAATCCAGTTTTACTTTAAATATTTAGACTGAGTTTCTTTCTTACCTGCTTTATTCTACTTGCAATTATAGCTTATGTTAGTTTAGAAAAGCATGACTAGTTGACTTGAATTGCCTATTTGCTTAAGTTGCTTTAATTGTACTACGTGAAGCATGTTAGACTAGAACTACTTGTTGCCTTGTATTTTTGCACTCTATTTCTGAATGTCTTCTTGTTGTGGCTGGATATTTACTTTGGGACTACGGGACTGTATCCCGGGAGATCCCCCTGCATATTTACTTTGGGACTACGGGACAGTATCCTGGGATATCCCCCTACATATTTACTTTGGGACTACGGGACGGTATCCCGGGAGATCCCCCTGCATATTTACTTTGGGACTACGGGACAGTATCCCGGGAGATCCCCCTGCATATTTACTTTGGGTCTACGGGACGGTATCCCGGGAGATCCTTCGGATATACATATGATGGACTACGGGACGGTATCCGGGGAGATCCTTTGGATATACATATGATGGATTGTGGGATAGTATCCCGGGAGATCCACTAGACAGTTGAGAAAAGGACTACAGGACGGTATCTTGGGAGATCCTCATTGTTACCTTTGTTATCGAGTTGTTCATATTCCGTGTTTACTCTGTACTTGTGTTTATCATTTCCTTGTTGACTTGTCTTATTTCACGGCTGTATTCATTATTTTTGTCTGTTTTTCATACCGTAAATTCCTATTATATTGTTTAACCTCAGTAGGGCCCTGACCTTCCTCGTCACTACCCGACCGAGGTTAGGTTTGGCACTTACTAAGTACCGCTGTGGTGTACTCATGCCCTTTAATGCGCATGTTTTTCATCTGCAGATCCAGGTACCTCCACTCAAGCGCACTATCCCTTAGGTTGAGAGATCCATCAGAGACTTCGAGGTACATCTGCCGTGTCCGCAGATCTGGAGTCTCTATCTTATTCCAGCTTTTGTGAAAAGTTTATCTTTCCCTACAGTTGTATAGACATTCTGGAGTTAGAGCAGTGCATTAGATTCTGTTAGCCTGTGTTTCCCGTGAGTTTTCGGGTTTTGGGGTGACGTTGTAGACTTCTGTATTATTTTGGGTTGTATATGCCAAGTGGAATTTATATACAGTCTTCCTTTTAGATTGTTCAGCTTTCTTTTACTTAATTATTTCGCAAGTTATGTTGATATTCCGCATTGCTAGGCTTACCTAGTTATAGGGACTAGGTACCATCACGACATGTTCACGGAGGGCGAGCTGGGGTCGTGACAAGTTGGTATCAAAGCTCTAGGTTCATAGGAGTCACGGAACACAGGCCGGTTATTTTGAGTCTCGTTGATCGGTACGGAGAGGTCTGTACTTATCTATGAGAGGCTATGTAACTGTTTAGGAAAAATCTTCACTTCATTGATTTCCTTGCCGTGCAATGTATTTTGACATCAATTCTAAACCTCTCTATTCTCTCACAGATGGTGAGGACACGTGCTACTCGGGACGACCAGGCACTTGTGTCCCCTATTGCAGTCGTCAGAGGCCGGGGCCGAGGACGCACACGTGGTGTAGCGAGAGCACCTGCGCGAGCTGCGGCCGAGGTACCACCAGCAGATCCAGCCGAGGTTCAGACACCTGACACGCCTACTGCCACTACTACTCCAGCCCTTCAGGAGACATTAGCCCAGTTCATGTCTATGTACACCACTCTGGTCAGGCAGGGTTGCTTCCCCTTGCTGCAGCCACATCTCAGAGAGGGGGAGGAGCATAGACTCCCGCCACCCACACTCCTGAGCAGCGAGTGCACGTGGAGCAGGTCCCAGAGATCATTCCTGTGCCGCCGGTAGTGCCAGTTCAGCCCGAGGAAGGGTCAGCTGGTTCGGAGGACGAGCAACAGAGACTTGAGAGGTTCAAGAAGTATGACCCTCCGGTATTCAGTGGACTAGCATCAGATGATGCCTTGGGATTCCTAGAGGAGTGTCATCGTATTCTTCGCACTATGGGCATAGCCGGATCTAGTGGGGTTTCTTTTACTACCTTCCAGCTTCGCGGAGCCGCCTACGATTGGTGGCGCACCTATGAGTTAGACGGTCTAGACGAGGCTGCTTCACTGACCTGGATCCAGTTCTCAGATATGTTCCTAAGAGAGTTTGTGCCTCAGAGCCTCAGGGATGCATGCGCGCAGAGTTTAAGCATTTGCGCCAGGGCGGTATGATAGTTTCATAATATGCTATCCGTTACACCTGATTGGCTAGGCATGCACCGGCTTTGGTTGCTACTGTCTGCGAGAGGGTTCGCCGGTTCGTTAAGGGTCTTATCCTACCCATCAGATCTAGCATGGATCGAGAGTTGGAGGTGGACATTCCTTATCAGCAGGTAGTGAGCATTGCTAGGAGGATCGAGGGTATGCTCGCTAGGGAGCAAGAGGAGAGAGAGGCCAAGAGGTCTCGATAGTCGGGCCACTACTTTGGTTCCCGTACCCCAACACCAGGTCGTCCTGGTAGGAGTTATATGGTCCACCCAGTTCATTCAGCTCTTCCAACAGCCAGCGGTATCCCAGCTCCACCCAGGCCTCAGGAGCCTTATTATGCACCTCTAGTTTCTAGCGCGCCTCCTGCGCGGGGTGCTGTCAGAGGTCAGTCTAGCAGACCTGGCCCTAGCCAGTCACAGCCACCACGTCCTCCCAGAGCTATTTTCGAGTGTGACGATACACGCCATATGGTTAGGGACTGCCCCAGACTTGGTAGGGGTGCATCTACACAAACTTTTCAGCCAAAGTGTGCTCAATAGAGTTCTCTGGCCATGATCACCGCTCCAGCTGCTACCCCACTTGCCTAGCCAGCTAGGGGCGGAGCTCGAGGAGGTAGAGGTCGCCCTCGAGGGGGAGGCCACGTCATATATTATGCTATTCTTGCTCGAACCGAGGTTGTTGCCTCTGATTCTGTCATCGCAGTTATTATACTGGTTTGTCACAGAGATGCATCGGTTCTATTCAATCCAGGCTCCACGTATTCTTATGTGTCTTCTTATTTTGCTCCGCATTTCGGTATAGCCCGAGATTCTTTGGGTTCTCCTGTTTATGTTTCTACTCTTGTGGGAGATTCTCTTGTTGTGGATCGCCTTTATCGGTCGTGTTTGGTTACTATTCGTGGTTTTGAGACCAGTGCGGACTTATTGTTACTCGATATAGTGGATTTTGATATTATCTTGGGCATGGACGGGTTGTCGCCCCATTATGCTATTCTTGATTGTCACGCCAAGACCGTGACGCTGGCTATGCCAGGTGTTCCGCGTGTTGAGTGGAGTGGTACTTTATATCACACTCCCAGTAGCGTTATCCTTTTCTTAGAGCTTAGCATATGGTTGAGAAGGGGTGTGCCGCATATTTGGCTTATGTGAGAGATGTTAGTGTTGATAACCCTTCTGTTTTTTATTTAGTTCCAGTGGTACGGGATTATCCCGATGTGTTTCCAGCTGATCTTCCGGGCATGCCGCCCAATAGAGACATTGGTTTTGGCATTGATTTGTTGCCGGGCACTCAGCCCATTTCCATTCGTCCTTACCGTATGTCTCCTCCTGAGTTAAAGGAGTTGAAGGATCAGTTAAAAGAATTGCTTGATAAGGGTTTCATTCGACCCAGTGTTTCACCTTGGGGTGCTCCTGTCTTATTTGTTAAAAAGAAAGATGGTTCTATGCGCATGTGTATTGATTATCGCCAGTTGAACAGGGTTACAGTGAAGAACCGTTATCCCTTCCCTCGTATTGATGATCTATTTGGCCAGCTTCAGGGCGCACATGTATTTTCTAAGATTGATTTGCGCTCAAGTTACAATCAGTTGAAGATTCGGGAGCCGGATATCCCGAAGACTGCTTTCAGGACTCGGTATGGCCATTATGAGTTACTAGTTATGTCATTCAGGCTAACTAACGCCCCCGCAACATTTATGCATTTGATGCACAATGTGTTCAGGCCGTGTCTCGACTCGTTCGTCATTGTTTTCATAGATGATATTCTTGTTTACTCCCGGAGTCGGGAAGATCATGAGCAGCACCTGAGGATAGTGCTTCAGACCTTGAGAGAGAAGAAGTTGTATGCAAAGTTCTCAAAATGTGAGTTTTTGTTGAGTTCTGTGGCGTTCTTAGGCCACGTGGTATCAAGTGAGGGCATTCGAGTGGATCCGAAGAAGGTAGAGGCCATGCAGAGTTGGCCCAGGCCGTGCAGAGTTGGCCCAGGCCGTCCTCAGTTACAGAGATTCGTATTTTCCTTGGCTTGGCAGGTTACTACCGCCGTTTTGTGGAGGGATTTTCATCGATTGCAGCCCCTATGACTAGATTGACCCAGAAGGGTGCTCCATTTCAGTGGATAGGGGAGTTGGAGGTGAGCTTTCGGAAGCTCAAGACAGCTTTGACTACAGCCCCAATCTTGATATTGCCTACTGGTTCGGGTCTTATACAGTTTATTGTGATGCCTCACTAGTTGGCCTTGGAGCGGTGTTGATGCAGGATGGTAGGGCGATTTCCTACGTGTCCAGACAGTTGAAGATACATGAGAAGAATTACCATGTCCACGACCTTGGGTTAGCTGCCATTGTTCATTCTTTGAAGATCCGGCGTCATTATTTGTACGGTGTGCCTTGTGAGATTTATACTGACCACCGGAGTTTGCAGCACATATTCAGGCAGAAGGATCTAAATTTGCGCCAGCAGAGATGGTTAGAGTTGCTATAGGACTATGACATCACTATATTATACCACCCGGGGAAGGCCAATGTTGTGGCCGACGCCTTGAGTCACCGCGCGGAGAGTTTGGGGAGTTTGGCATACCTTCATGCAGCTGAGATTCCTCTAGCCATAGATGTTCAGTCCTTAGCCAGTCAGTTCGTGAGATTGGATCTTTCTAAGCCTTGCCGGGTATTAGCTTGTGTGGTTTCTCAGTCATCCTTATTCGATCGTATCAGGGAGCGGCAGTTTGATGATCCTCATTTACTTGTCCTCAAGGACACGGTCCAGCACGGTGATGCCAGTGATGTGACCATTGGAGATGACGGGGTATTAAGGATGCAGGGTCGGATTTGTGTTCCCAATGTTGATGGGCTTCAGGAGTTGATTTTAGCAGAGGCCCATAGTTTGCGGTATTCCATCCATCCGGGTAATGCGAAGATGTATCAGGATTTGAGGCAGCACTATTGGTGGCGAAAAATGAAGAAGGATAGCAGAGTTTGTAGCCAAGTGCCTCAACTGTCAGCAGGTCAATTCTGAGCATCAAAGATCGGGAGGGTTACTTTAGCAGATTGAGCTTCTAGAGTGGAAGTGGGAGCGGATCACCATGGACTTTGTGGTTGGACTTCTGCGGACTTTGAGGAAGCATGATGCTATTTGGGTGATTGTGGATTGGCTGACCAAGTCAGCCCATTTCATTTCGGTACTGACTACTTATTCGTCGGAGCGGTTGGCGGAGATTTATATTCAGGAGATCGTTCGTCTGCATGGTATTCCAATTTCTATTATTTCAGACAAAGGTACTCAGTTAACTTCACAGTTCTAGAGAGCCGTTTAGTAGAAGTTAAGTACCAGGGTGGAGTTGAGCACAACATTTGACCCCCAGACGGACGGACAGTCCGAGCGCACTATTCAAATTATTGAGGATATGCTCCGTGCGTGTGTGATTGATTTTGGAGGGTCTTGGGATCAGTTCTTGCCATTGGCAGAGTTTGCTTACAACAACAGTTATCCATCCAGCATTCAGATGGCGTCGTATGAGGCTTTATATGGTAGGGGGTGCGGATCTCCGGTGGGTTGGTTTGAGCTGGGTGAGGCCAGGCTATTGGGCACAAAGTTGATTCACGATGCATTGGAGAAGGTCAAGGTGATTCAGGATAGACTCCGCACAGCCCAGTCCAGACAGAAGACTTACGCGGACCAGAAGGTTCGTGATGTTTCATATATGGTCGGAGAGCGGGTTCTGCTTCGGGTTTCGCCTATGAAGGGCGTTATGAGATTTGGGAAGAAAGGGAAGTTGAGTCTGAGGTTTATTGGCCCTTTTGAGATATTGAGGCGTGTTGGAAAGGTTGCTTATGAGCTTGCCTTACCTCCCAGCTTGTCAGGAGTTCATCTGGTATTTCATGTTTCGATGCTCCTGAGGCATCACGGTGACCCGTCTCATGTCTTGGATTTCAGCTCAGTCCATTTGGACAAGGATCTATCATATGTTGAGGAGCCTGTAGCCATATTGGACAGGCAGGTCAGAAAGCTCAGGTCGAAGAACATTGCTTCAGTAAAGGTTCAGTGGCGGAGTCAGTCGGCCGAGGAAGCGACCTGGGAGACCGAGTAGGATATGCGCAGCAGTTACCCTCATCTTTTCACTACTTCAGGTACGTCTTTATGCTCGTTCGAGGACGAACGAATTTTTAAGTGTAGGAGGATGTGACGACCCGATCGGTCTTCTTAAGAATTAATGCCCCGATCCCCTGTTAACTGTCTTCCCCAAGTCTATTTTTTCTTAATTGAATTGCCGGGAAGTTCGGTTTTGATTTTCGGAGAGTTTTGGGACATTTAGTCCCTAAATGAGAGCTTAAGTGTTGGAAAGTTGCCCGTAGTCGGAGCAGTGTGAATACGGCCTCGGAATGGAAATCTGATGGTTGCGTTAGCTCAGTTAGGTGATTTCGGGGTTGGGAGCGTGTTCGGAATGTATTTTGGAAGTCTGTAGCTCATTTCGGCTTGAAATGCCGAAGTTTGAATTTTTGGAGTTTCCGGTCCGAAAGTGAATTTTTTATCCGAGGCTCGGAATGGAATTCTTGAAGTTGCAGCAGTTCCCTCATGTCATTTGGGATGTGTGTGCAAAATTTGAGGTCACTCGGATAACTTTAGACGTGTTTCGTCGTCGGATGTGAATTCTAGAATTTTCTTAAGTTCTTAGGCTTGAACCTATGCATATTTGAGTATTTTGATGTTATGAGACGTGTTTTTAAGGCTCGTCCTGGTTCAAATAAGGTGTTAAGGTTGGTTGGTGGTTTTGGTTGAGGTCCCGGGGGCCTCGGGGTTGTTTCGGATGCTTAACGCGTGAAATATGGAAACTTTGCTGCTGCTGAACCAGGCTCTTCTGGTGTCTTCGCACCTGCGAAGGTTTTTCTGCAGGAGCGGACTAGCAGGCACGGTGGACTTTGGTCGCAGGTGCGATAGGGGAATTTTGGGCCAGTGATCGCAGGTGCGACCTGGGTTCCGCAGGTGCGGGACCGCAGGCGCGACCAAACGACCGCAGGTGCGGCCCCAGTGCACTGTAAGTGACTTTTGCACCTACGATGATTTTTCCGCAGGTGCGGTGATTGAGTCCGCATGTGCGATTTCCCTGTGTGTTCTATTCCAAAAATCCGAGAGTTTGGTTCATATTTCTAAAAATCGCGTGAGGGCTCAAAGATTGGCGATTTTCTGTGGGTTTTGAAGAGAAATCATAGGTAACATTTCCTAATCCTAATTCATTGTTAGACCATTAATTTTCGTTGTTTTCTTTAGTTTAATTATCAAAAATGGGGGGAAAACCATAGGAAAGGGATGAGATTTTCCCAATCCGAAATTCTCAAAATTTATGGGGTTTTGGCATCGGATTTCAATTGTTTATGGTTGAATGAGTCCGTGAGTGAATGGGTGTCCGGAAAGTATAACTATTACCCTATTCCAAATTACCCTATTCCAAGACGTGGGCCCGAGGGGCGTTTTGGTAATTTTACATAATTTCGTGCCTTAGCTTGAATTATACAGTATAATCATTTGCATGAGATGTTATTTACCATATGTAATTGAATTGTATATATTTGGGCCATTTGGAGTCGGATACTCGTGGCAAACGTGTGGTTTCAAGTTGATTTTGAGCTGGAGGTAAGTGGCTTGTCTAACCTTGTGTGGGGACTTCTCCCCTTAGGATGTGATATTTGGTAATTGAATGCCTTGTACATGAGATGAGGAGCGCGTACTTGTGCTAATTGTTAAGAATCCGATTCTTTAAATATTTAGACTGAGTTTTTTTTTTATCTGCTTTATTCTACTTGCAATTATAGCCTATGTTAGTTTAGAAAAGCATGACTAGCTGACTTGAATTGCCTATTTGCTTAAGTTTATTTAATTGTACTACGTGAGCATGTTAGGCTAGAACTACTTGTTGCCTTTTATTTTTGCACTCTATTTCTGAATGTCTTCTTGTTGTGGCTACATATTTACTTTGGAACTACGGGACGGTATCCCGGGAGATCCCCCTGCATATTTACTTTGGGACTACGGGATGGTATCCCGGGAGATCCCCCTGCATATTTACTTTGGGACTACGGGACGGTACCCCGGGAGATCCCCCTGCATATTTACTTTGGGACTACGGGACGGTATCCCGGGAGATCCTTCGTATATACATATGATGGACTATGGGATGGTATCCCGGGAGATCCTTAGGATATACATATGATGGACTAAGGGACGGTATCCCGGGAGATCCTTCGGATATACATATGATGGACTATGGGACGGTATCCCGGGAGATCTTTCGGATATACATATGATGGACTGCGGGACAGTATCCCGGGAGATCCACTAGACAGTTGAGAAAAGGAATACAGGACGGTATCCTGGGAGATCCTCATTGTTATCTCTGTTATCGAGCTGTTCATATTCGTGTTTACTCTGTTCTTGTGTTTGTCATTTCCTTATTGACATGTCTTATTTCACGGCTGTATTCATTATTTCTGTCTGTTTTCATACCGTAAATTCCTATTATACTGTTTAACCTCAATAGGGCCCTGACCTTCCTCGTCACTACCCGACCGACGTTAGGCTTGGCACTTACTGAGTACCGTTGTGGTGTACTCATGACCTTTCCTGCGCATGTTTTTCATGTGCAGATCCAGGTACCTCCACTCAGGCACTATCCCCGAGGTTGAGAGATCCAGTAGAGACTTCGAGGTACATCTGCCGCGTCCGCAGACCCGGAGTCTCCATCTTATTCCAGCTTTTGTGAAAAGTTTATCTTTCCCTACAGTTGTATAGACATTCTGGAGTTAGAGCAGTGCATTAGATTCTGTTAGCCTACGTTTCCCGTGAGTTTCCGGGTTTTGGGGTGACGTTGTTGATGATGCGAGACTAAATTGCATAGTTTAACATGTGATATACCTTACATTTTATGCGCATTAATGATAAAATACACTTGTTATGTGCTTAATGGAGTTTATTTCATGTGTAGGTGAAGTGGAGATGGAAACGGAGCTAAAAGGATGCAAATACGTCGAAAAGTACGCGAAAGGAGACACCCAGGCGATAGCCGGGAGACAGAGCCAAACAGCCAACCCTACCTGGCGTTAGCCAGGTGTTAGGGCTGAAACGCCAGCCGTACCTTGGCGTTAGCCAGGCGTTAGGGCTGAAACGCCAGCCCTAGCCTGGCGTTAGCCAGGCCTTTGGGTCCAAACGCCAGGGTCCCCAGTTCGGCCAGAAACCGAGTTTTGACGGGTTTAAGTGTTTCCCAAGTGAAATAGAAGTCTCCTACACATTTAGGGTGTGTCCTAAACTTATAAATAGACTCCTAAAACACAACTACGAGAGAGATTCGAGATTAGAGAAG
>MDKI01097554.1:0-18103 GCA_005239505.1 Nicotiana paniculata | reverse complement strand
GTGTGTGTAGTGGGGTATTATTCTTTCTCGGGTTGGTGCTTAGGCTATGATATGTCTTGAGTTTATTGCTAAGCTTCATGTAGTTGTGTTTCTTATCTTTGTACCCTTTGTGAGCTATTTGAACCATGTTTGAGGTTACATATGGGTTTAATCTCCTAATTGAATATGATAATTACTACTTATGTGATGTAAATGCCTAAGTGGGCTGCAATAGTACACTTTGCACATTAATACACCTTAGCATATCACTTATACCACTCTATCAGTATGTAATGTGATATTCATTGTTCATGTACATGTCATCTTATATATATACACACACATATATATACATATAGATATAGATATATTTTCTGTGTGATATGGAATAGACTGGTAGCACGTGAGGTGTCTGTGCGGTTGAGATATGATACCCTGTGATTTATCCACGACGTTGAAACATGATAGCACGTGAGTTTTTCGTGCAGATCCGGGATATGATAGCACGTGAGTTGTCTGTGCGGTTCCTATATATGGCATGTGAGTTGTCCGTGCGGTTCCTATATATGGTACGTGAGTTGTCCGTGCAATTGTTATATATGGCATGTGATTTGTCGGTGCGGCTGTTATTTATGGAACATGAGTTGTCTGTGCAGCATGTGGATAATGATCCATTCCCCTATGATCACCCTCTCGTGTTTATCTCTTGGTGGTTTACACGCTGTATGAGGAAAACAGATCAGCGTTTGGTTTGGTTATTGCATTTTTTCTCTACTTGCTATTTTCTTGGATGTATGCATGTTTTATGAGAAAATCTCCTATATATGTTGGATTGTTAACTAATATATAGTTTAGCATATAATCTCTTGTTCACCGAGGTGACTACATTTGTGCTTTCCCGATTTGATGACATTGTTGTTGTGTACTTGTGGAATTTCATGAACTGAGTAGGTTATTAGAGATTATCATTGATAATTCTTTCCTCTACTACCTCGCAGAGGTTAGTTATAATACTTGTTGTTTAGATGTGATGGTTGTACCTATACTACACTCGGTAGTTAATTGTGTAGATTCAATTGTTGGACTGAGCCGTAAGTTGTTGTGATTGATGTTGTGAGTTGCGGAGAGACGTGGTAAAGCTGCATTTGGATCGCAATTTTTGGTTTCTCTTTCCAATTCAATTATTTTTTATTTTATTCATGCAATATTTTTATTTTGTATTTCCAGACTTGTACATCTATTTTAGAGCTCCTGACTCTGTATTACCAGTCCTAGGGGTTTTTATGTATTAACACAGTTATTTATGTCAGTTGGCTTTTGATTTATATTATTGTTTATTAAATATGCTATTATGTTCCGTTTTTGTTATATTTTGCTTGCCTAATAAGTAAATTAAGCACCATCATGATCGGTTGATGGTTTATGGTTGTGACCGTAATTAACAAAATGAGATTCCAATCCTTACAGATTTAACAAGTGCTAATTCGAAATATAATGATTTTAGAAATATTACATTTCTTGTTCTACAAAATAAAGGTAATAATAGAACTCAACACTTAATCCCTTTATCATCAACATAAGTTCTTAATAAAACTTATAATATTTGCCTCAAGTGTCATTTGCTAACAGGTTTTTGAAAATAAGTTTTATTTAGAAAAACCATGACCCCACTTCATATGCAACATGAGTCAAATACACATAGTGACATCCTTTCCCTTGTCCTAATGAGTACGGATACACATTTACGAACAATCTCAGATATCAAGTCAAAACATGTGCTTAGATAAAATCCCTCGAGTAGAGTAAGTTTTAATCAGTTTACCTTAATTCTAAGCTCCAAATAGTATTATAAGGCTCAAATTCATTTATAAATCTCAAACGTAGCCAACAAGCTAATATCTACCTAACAAGTAATATTCATCAACGATACATTACAATAACACCAACTAAGTCAACTAAGTGTGCGACACTTAGATCCTACTTTACAAGTCCAGTAAAAATCAATATTCTCATAATAAAAGTCGGATATTGAGTTTTAACTCTAAAACTCTCACTGAATACTTAACAATACGATATTCAATAATTGAATTGCTCCCATGATTATAAAAAATACAATTTAACTTATTTTTATCAAATAGACAATATTCATCGTTTCTACCTACTAGTCAATCTTATTTATAATACCCATTTATAAGGTTCATCTCCCAACTCAACCAAACAATGATTTGTACTCCAAAATACCTTATATATACTTACTAATACACAATAGATGAAGATTGAGTAGTGGGATTACCTATTGAAGCGAGATCTCAAAATTCTCCATTTTTGTGTTTTTGGAGGATTAGAATAATCAAACAAATTCCATGGTTGAATCGTGTTACTACTAGTGTTAATCAATTAGAAATAACACTAAACTTGAATAAAAACACACCTTGGCTAAAATTTCTCTCTTAGAATCGAATTCCATAAATATTTCCATAAGTTCAGGTATGGTTGGCTCAAAAATTCCTAATTTCTATATTCCGGGTTATTACTTATAAACTTGATTATTTAGAAAAGAAATAAAATGTTATGCATATTAAAATGTTATGACTTTGAGTCGTGTTTCAAATAAAGGCTAGTATGTCAAATTATGTGAGAAAATGCGACATGCTAAGACTTATACTTGCTCATGTGTACCTAAAGTCTTGATTGAAGATGTATTGTTGGTAAAACATAAAAATGTTTGGAAGTAAGATAAGGGAATTGGGGATATAGAGTGTGGCCAGAGTGCCAAGAAAGAAAGTTATATTGGCGGCCAACAGTGCGGATGAAATGAAATGATTGATGTTAGAAAGGTTATGAAGTGAGCCTTGATTCAAATGTTCATAAATGACTTCGGAAGTGGATTTGACTAAAAGCTTATGTACTCAAGTCATGCCCAAATGTGATTGTGTTAACTAATGATAGTCCTTGTAAGTCCTCCCAACGTGTTTGAGCTCTTACATATTCATGAGTTGAACTTGTGTGTTGCCCTCTTTGGGGAAAAGTCTTTCGAGAATTAAACAGTGTGTTACTTGTCTATAATTTTAACTTGTGTTTCAATTGCTAAAAATTTTACTCCATTTATTGGAAAGAAATCTATTGTGTTTAAAGTCTTCATTTCTAATGAACTTAAAGTTGTGATTTTCGGAATATTCTATATATTGATAATTATGATGATGATCCACAAAAGGAAAGAAATAAAAGTGTAAAATGTGTAATACAGTCACTGTGCCATGAAAGAATAATCATATGTTGTGCTAAGAGAGCCAATAAAATAACGATGTTGTAAGTGGTTAAAAGTACCAATGAAGTTATATACGATATGAAAGGTTACGAGGCAAATGAAATTTGTATTTATGTCTCCTATTGCAAATTAGAAATGTTATTCCCCTTAATTGGGATGAGATGATTGATTGAAAATGGTAAGGTCTCCGGCACGACATCCTAGCTGATAGGGCCGTGATCAGATGTCATGTTGTACACATGGTGGTGATTGTGCTGGAAGTTGAAAATTTAATAGTGATTGTGGTTGATGTCTTTAAATAAGACGACCTAGCCGATCGGCTCCTGATCGGACTCCGATCTAAATTTACGGTGGTATGTGTGAGAGAAATTATGATTGAAATTGTGATTGTGGTTGATGAGTTTAAATAAGACGACCTACCCAATCGGGTCGTGATCAGACTTGGTGCTAAATCTAGGGTGGTATTGCGAAGTAGGTTATGATGTGCATATTATGAACAATTGTATTCTGAACAGTAGTATTGTGAATTGTGGTGAATCGATATTAACGATCTTCTATCTGCCTTCATATTCCGAGTATCATTTTCACCATATAGATTTTCGTATATATCATTATTTATCATGTACTTTGTATTTTGAGGTATAGCCGGCGATTTGTTGTCGGCATTTCCATATTACTCTTTAGTTGTACTTAGAGACTCCATAGACAGATTGTGGGTGGTGTTTGATAGTGGGAATTGAATTAGGGATAATTGTGTTTGGCAAATTTTTTTTTTCATCATATCTATAAAATTGTAATATTTTGAAAATCATGGTTGAAGCTGCTAATGGAAATGAAATGAGGGTTGTTAATGAAATATTGTGAGAGTGTGATTAATGGAGTACATCTTCTCTTTATTCAAAGATGAATTTGGGTAGAATGAAATCCAACATGCTTTCTCAGTCGGGTTTACTCGGTTGAGCGCCGGTCGCGCTCCTCGATTTTAGGGCGTGACGTAGAAAAGAAAAAATAAATAAATAAATAAATAAATAAAAAAAATATATATATATATATATATATATTCAGAGAAATGGTGTATTTTATTATATTAGCTTTGAATTGCTATTCTTAGTTGTTCATGACTTATGATACTAGTACTTGCGGTGATTTGTATTAAATTTTTCTTTCTTATTTAATTATTTATAAAATACTCTTCAGTTCGGGTTGTCTTTTATGTTGGTTGGTTCACCTAGTGCGGGATTTAGCTGCTATCACTACATGATAAAACTTGAGTCGTGACAGTCAAGAAAAGTTAGATATTGCATAAAATAGGATGACGAGAATGTCTATTATTTGAGGAAATGTCTGATAGCTTAGGCAAAGTTGGAGGGAAAATATTATTTTCACCCATTAGTATGAGATAAAGCGAATATATTTCTGTATTTTTGTGGGGTATGTTTTTCTTTCCAAATATACATATCACTTAATTTGATTTTGTCAATTGACCCACATATAAACAATTCACCATATAAAAAAGACTACAAAAATATCAAGAGAACAATTCCCCCCAGACAAGACTTTATTAAGGATTATATTGTGAATACATTATATGGTACGGTTTTAGGATTGTATACAAGTGCATGAGAAAATTTTAGCCCTTATTTTATTTTCTTTTTTTCGAAAAAGAAAATAAATAGTCAAATTAAAAGTAAGTGTACTATGAATTATGCTTCGCCAGTACGTGTTTTCCATTCCTGATTACATCGACCAGAAGACTCTTTCGTGCATTGATTCTTCCCTTTGTAGACGATAACTAAGAAAACACTATATCACAAAGGTAAATTCCATATAACACAAAGATAATATTACATGCACAACCCTTGTATTGGTCAAAATGTGGATCAGATTTCATAAGGACAGTGGCCGAGGTCGAAGCGTAGCTCGACCAACAATTACAGGCAGAGGTCCTAATTCAGACGAAGTCGAGCAGGAGTCTTCAGTGATGATGGCCCAGTTTTTAAATGGGGACGGGGAATATTTACAGAATATTCCCTTCCATGTACATTTTAGGGTTCCTTAAAGGATGTATCCTATATATAGAACACTGGGGGGTTGAGGGAAAAAGGGGGGGGGGGACAGTGTATTATTGGCTATCAAAAGAATATTCACTTCTTGTCTCGTCCATTGATTCCCAAGTTAAGAATCACCTTTTTATATGAAAGATCCAAGGATTCAGTCACGCTGTCCATCGTTTACTTTGCTGACAACAAGACAGTTGATATTCACCACTCGGTATTCGGACGTGTAATCATTTGTTATTACATAACCACTTACGGGCCCGTTACCAATGATTTCAAATATTAATTCATGTCTTTATTTCATTAAAAATCCAGCAAAACAATTTCTTTCAAAAATTGATTTCTAATGCTAGGGACCTCGGAATCCAATTTCGGGCATACGCCCAAGTCCCATATTTTACTGCGGACCTCGCGGGATCGTCAGAACATGGATCCGGGTCCGTTCACTGAAAATGTTGAACCAAGTCAACTAAAACAAAATTTTAAATTCCAAAAATTATTATTTTTCACATTTTCACATAAAAGCTTACCGGTTTCACGCCCGGATTGTGCAGGAAAATCGCGGTAAATAAAATTAAAATTTGTAAGGCTAATGAGATTGGAACGGAGTCTTAATTGATAAAATGACCCCTTGGGTGATCACAGTGTGTCTCCTTCAGAAATAGTGTTACGCATTTGAAAAGCACGAACCAAAGCTAAAGTGGCCACAGAAGATGAAGTCTGACCCAAGCACAAGAAGGTCAAATGCCCTCTGCGAGTTTCACCAGGAACGAGGCCACAAGACATAGGAATGCATTGCCTTACGATAAGAAGTGATGAACATGTTCAATCAGGGACACCTGAAAGAACTGATGAGCGACCGTGGAAGAGGAAACTTAGGTAGAGGACGAGAACAACACCAAGGACCTCCAATTCCACCCTCCCCCACCCGCACCATCCAAATGATCATGGAGGAGGCAATGAGGCCAAAGTTAATCATGTGAAATTCACCACCACTCACAAGCTAAATCGGTTAATCACACATGAACGTTATGACGACCTCGAATACAGTATCATATTCGATAAGTCAGATACCCACGGTTTGACCTCCCCTCATATTGATGCTCTTGTTATTACTTTACTAATCGTAGATACTGACGTAAGAAGGATAATGGTCGACAATGGAAGTGGCTCTTGTATTATCCATCCTCAAGTTCTCGCTCAAATGAGACTCGAGGATAATATAATACCCCGTTGCATAACACTAACAAGGTTTAACAATGCAGTTGAACTAACTTCAGGAGAAATAATGCTACCCGTCCTGGCCATAGGCGTCACGTTGGAGACAACGTTCCACATCATGAACCATGACACAACTTACAACACCATCATAGGGCGGACCTGGATACATGGCATGAGGGCCATTCCTTCCTGCCTTTATCAAGTAATAAAGTTCCCGGCCCCTTGCGAAATATTTAGAATCAGTGGCGAACAGCGCACGTCACAGGAGTGCTACTACATCACCCAAGATTGTACATATACCCAACAATTGAAAGGAACAAACTTGGAAGCATAACAATTACCAAAGTCGGGAGCAAAACCCGAAGATCAGGACGACATCATCAAAGATCCCAACGTTGTGTAGGCTGCAGAATCAACATTAGAAGACCTCGACCCCATCCAGTTAGACAAAAACGACAATAGAAAAATTACTTACATCGGTCACAAACTCTCCGAACCAGGTAACTTTCATAAATTTCTAACTAACAATGGAGATCTATTCGCTTTCTCCCATGCAAACATGCCAGGTATCCCAAAAGACATCGCCACACACAAATTAAACGTGGACTCACTCTACCTGCCAGTACGTCAAATGAGAAGGAAGTTTAATGCCCAATTAATGATGTAGTCCGTATAAAAGTAGAGAAACTACAAGACAATGGCTCCATTAGAGAATGCAAGTACCCCCAGTGGGTTGCCAACGTGGCCATGGTGAAAAAGAAGAGTGGGAAATGGCACATGTGCATCGACTTCACAGACCTGAATAAAGCATGCCTAAAGGACTCCTTCCTACTACCACACATCGAAAAGCTCATCGATGCAACGACAGGACACAAGTTACTAAGCTTTTTGGATGCATACTCAGGATATAATCTGATCCTCATGGAAGAGGAGGATGAGGAAAAAATGACTTTCATAACTCCCAAGGGGACTTACTGTTATCGAGTCATGCCATTCGGACTGAAGAACGCATGGGCGACTTACAAAAGGTTGGTCACTAAGATATTCAAAGAACAACTCGGCAAAATGATGGAAGTATACATATACGATGTGCTAGTCAAATCTAAAAGGAAAGAAGATCATATCGACCATCTGAAAGAAGCCTTTGACATACTGAGACGATATGGCATGAAGCTGAATCCTGAAAAATGGGCCTTCGGCGTAACCTCAGGCAAGTTCCTCGGCTTCTTAGTATCACAAAGAGGCATTGAAGTCAACCCTGACCAGATCAAAGCAATCACAAAAGCTCACCGGCCGCATAGCCGCACTCTCAAGGTTTATCTCATGATCTTCGGAAAGATGCCATAAATTCTTCAACGTCCTAAAAAAACACGACAGGCTCCACTGGAACTCAGAATGTGTCGAAGTCTTGAGAGAATTGAATGTGTATCTTTCCTCGCCCCCACTGCTCGCCAAAGCTAAAACCAACGAACGCCTCCTAGTATACTTGGCGTTATTAGAAGTAGCGGTAAGTGGAGTACTCGTCCATGAAAACAAACGCATGCAATCAAAAATCTATTATATTAGTAAGACTCTGGTCGACGCTGAAACGAGGTACCCACACCTCGAGAAGTTGGCCCTGGGACTAGTCACGACTTCATAGAAGCTCAGACCTTACTTTTAACGCCACCCCATATTGGTCGTTACGACCTTTCCCCTTAGAAGTATCCTACATAAGCCCGAACTATCAGGAAGATTGGCTAAGTGGGCCATCGAACTAAGCGAGCATGATATCACGTATCAGCCGCGAACAATGATAATGTCGCAAGTGCTAGCAGGCTTCGTCGTTGACTTCAGCGCCAAGATAATGCCTGAAGTCGAACGGGAAGCCTCTCGTAACGAGTTTCTTCAGCCTGACCTACGGGTCCTACACACCGACGTCGCCTCTAACGCGTCAGGATTGGGACTGGGACTCGTACTCGAGGTCCAAATGGGCGAAGTAATCCGCCAATCTATACCATGCCCATATATGACTAACAAAGAGGCCAAGTACGAGGCCGTTATTGCAGGAGTTAAACTAGCCCTCAAATATGGAGCCTGACGAGTCATCCTCCGGTGCGATTCGCAACTTATTATCAACCAAGTAACATGGACTTATCAGATCAAGGAGCTAAGGCTGCAAAAATACCAAACAGAAATCCACAAACTACTGCCAGAGTTTGACGAATGCCAGCTCGACTAAATACCTTGAGCCTAAAACACTGAAGCAGATAGCCTCGCCAAGATAGCAGCGGTGACAAAAAACATAAATGGAAGGGATAACGTCATCACATTACTTCACTCGTCATTATACCAACTTGAGGTACACTCTGTGAACTTAACACAGGACTAGTGCCACTGCATTAAAACTTATTTGCAGGAGGGAACACTCCCGACTGACAAAAGAGCATCAAGAAAGCTTAGAATGCACGCAGCCAGGTCCAACATCATCGATAACGACCTATACAAAAGAATGTTCAGCGACCCTTTTGCAAAATGCCTTAGAACAAACCAAACCAGGGTAGTAATCGAAGAGGTATATGAAGGCCATTGCGGCTCCCACACCGGCAATCGAGCACTTGTCAGATGCTTCACACGAGCCAGCTACTATTGGCCCTCCATGAAAAAAGAAGCCACAGACTTCGTCATAAAGGGAGAAAAATGCCAAAAGTACACCCCCAGGATACACCAAGCAGGCGAACATCTCCACTCCGTCATATCACCCTGGCCATTCATCAAGTGGGGAATGGACATCGTAGGGCCACTCCCGGTCGGGCGTGGTAACGTACATTTACTTTTAGTTTTGACTGACTACTTATCTAAATGGGTGGAAGCAGGCGCCTTCGCTCAAGTACGCGAACAGGAAGTCATCACATTCATATGGAGAAATATAATATGGCGCTCCGGCATTCCAAAGGAAATCCGCTATGATAATGGACCACAATTCACCGAGAAAAAGACTGTCGAGTTCTTCGAGAAATGGCACATCAAGAGCATACTCTCCACGCCATATCATCCCGGCGGAAATGGCCAGGCCGAATCCTCAAAAAAAACTATATTGAATATCATGAAAAAGAAACTAGAGGATGCCAAGGGACTGTGGCCAGAAATGCTACCAGAAGTGCTATGGGCATATTGCACTACGCCAAAAACAAGCACAGGAGAAACTCCATACTCCTTGGTCTACGGCACGGACGCAGTCATACCAGTGGAGGTCAAGAAGCCAATCACTCAGATACTCCAAGGAAAGAGGACCGAGCAATGACGAGAGAAGAAAACAAGATCCCAATGATATGGAGGAACGACGGGATATGGCATACATAAGGATGGTCGCCCAAAAACAAAGAGCAGAACGACACTACAACAAAAAGGCAAAAGTTCGACCACTCAAAGTCGGCGATTACATGCTCAAGGCTAAAACACAGGTGAGCAAAGACCCGAAGGAGGGAAAACTAAGAACCAAATAGGATGGACCGTACAAGTCACCGCAGCAGTCAACAAAGTATCATTCCAGTTAGAAACAATGGAAGGGAAATTGTTGCCTAACAACTGCAACATTTCTCATCTCAAGTACTTCAACTTCTAAAAACAGACGCCCTCTAAGTCATACTCTTTTTCCCTCACTCGGATTTTATCCCCATGAGAGTTTTATCGGGGATGTTTTTAATGAGGCGAGGGGGGCGCCTCAAAGTTCAAGATACTCATTCATCGCTTTGCCTATCGTCTAATCCAACTGGACCAATGAATGGACTTGGTAGAGAGAACTTCACAAATGTATACAATAAACAAAGTATGTAGCATTCTCCTATAACATTCTCCAATGAAGTGAATAAACAAAGAAACACGCAGCTTTTCTTCACACAGCTCCAATACCGCTATACTCCACATACATTCGACCTCGCTCGAATACATACATTCTACCTTGCTCGAATACATACATTCGACCTTTCTCGAATATTTGCATTCGACCTTGCTCGAATATTTACATTCGACTTCAAATCACATACATTCGACCTCGCTCGAATATTTACATTAGACCGTGCTCGAATATTTACACTCTTTCTCGAGTCATTTACGTTCAACATCGAATCACATGTATTCGACCTCACTCGAATATTTACATTCGAATCATCTTCAGTCGACGTCAAATCAGTCACATTTGACTTACCTCGAATCCTTTATATTCAAATTCGCCCGAAGTAGCTACACTCGACGAACGACCAAAGATTGGACTCAAGCCAGCCAACGAGCAACCCACAAAAATAACATCGCAACAAAATAAGGCAAGAAGGCAATGCATGAAACGAAAGACAACCATTACATTACGAACCAATCAGATAACAAAAATCTCCTTCTTTTACAACGGGCCCGAGTACACCCTCACAAAAGCAAAAAGAAAAATAGAGCACCAAAAAATCTAAGTACCAGACACTAAGCCGCATCGTCCCCTTCAGCATATTCGTCATCATACTACGAATCAGAAGCAAGCCCATCCACTTCATCATCATTATCCCCACCAGGCGAGTCAGGAGCATAGCCACAAGCCTCACGAGCTGCCCGCACTTTTCCATGAACGTTGGCAAGTTCCTCCTCGGAAACCTTTCCTGTGGTCCTCAATGACCTGAACATGTCCAACTGAGCCTCAACATGGACCCACATCACATATAGCCCCCGCAACACGCTTGCCTCGATAGAAGCCTGAGAAACCGACAGATGGGCCAACTGCTCCTTCTCAGCCCTCAAAACCACCACTTGCTCGTTCAAACCTGCCAGCTAAACTTCCAGACCTCCGACCTGCTCCTCCAGTCTCGCCACTGTAAGCGCTGAAGTCTCTACTTCACTAGCCCGCTCAAGTCTACAGAAACGCAAGGTCCCCATTAAGGATGCCCCCTCCGCTATCGAGGTCGTCCTAACCTCATCTGCCATTTCCAACTAAGCCCTCAGAGTGGCAACCCTCTCCTTGAGGTCCGAGTTCTCAACCATCACTACCTTCCCTAATTCGAGCTCATCTTCCTTGGTTTTCAACGCCTCTTCCAGCTCCCTACATTGGCTAATGGCCCTCAGTATTTCCTCGTCCTTCTCTTTCTGCTCCTCATTCTTCCCTCTAATCTCATCACACAGTTCTCGAAACTGCCTGTCCTCGCCAACGCTTCTGACTACTTTCCGGTACTTGAAGCGGTACTCCCTTTACTTGGACTCCATCCTCCTATACTGAATAACTCTCCCTTCCTCTCGTCGGTCACGCTCGATATCAAGGATGAGGGTCTGACAAAGAAAGGAAGAAGTCAGCTAAGACAGTAATATTAACGAAGCATATGAAAGAATAACTAGAGTACTCACCCACAAGGGCATCCCATATATGCCGAGAGAAAGATCGGCGTCCCTCAATTTTTGCAGAGTCTTGTTCTCGGCCTTGGGACACAGAGGGGCGAACGACGGCGCCACATGCTCAGTATCAACCAGGAGGTTGAAGTCCACGGGTATAACTATGTGACAGTTAGGACTCTCCGTCCTAATCTCCACATGAGTTCTCCTTTCAGTAAGGGCCCTTGCCTCGTCGAGAACCATATCGGACCCGAGTCGACCTCTCCCCAGCTAGGGTCACCATGTTGTTTCTCCACCGACGAAGAACGACCACCTACTATCTGTGCAAACTCCATGTCGCCATAGGCCTCTTCTACCCTAGAAGGCCTCTCTCCCATGACGTACTTAGGCGTACCACCCATCTCCTTGGTCGGAACATCCTCTGATCTCGCACCGAAAATCGGAGTCTTTTCCGACCCTTCCACGGCTACGGCTTTTTGCGTCTCTATCCTTCGGCTATACCTCGGTGGCGGTTCCTCTTCATGGGAAGGTTTGTCGGTGAAGAAGAAGACTTGTTGAGGAGGGACGTCGCGTGCAACATCCGCATAGGTGGAAACAAACCCCTATATCCTTCAAATCCCAGCTCCGCCTCTCGTGGATTCGACCAAAGAGAACTCCCTTGCAATCAAGGCCAACTTTTGGCAGAAGGCGAGAGCGGGCATTTTCGCTTTCTTAGAAGCCCGTCGACCTGATACGAACAATGATGAGTCAGAAAATATTAAGGAGCTTGACAAAAACGAGATAAATAGGATACTTACCGGGGGGGAGGAGTTTCGGACCATATTATTTATGGAAGGAAGACCAGTCGCGGATCTCCACGAAGTGAAGCAGCACGCGAGCCAACCAATCTTTCATGTCCGGGACGATGAGGGAAAGCATTTCACGACTGTGAATGAGAAGTCGTAAGTGAATCACAAAGGACATGAAATGATAAAGTGCGAAATGACAGAAGGTAAGATATAGTACTTACGTTGGTAGTTCAACTTTTCTAGAAACCCGGTCGCGTCCACTACCAGTTGATCAATTCTTACGAAGAAGTACTTACGCCAGAAAAATTCACTCGCCTTGTCGTCCATCCCAGCTACCAGTCCTTTTGTCCCGCGACTTCTTAAGTGTATCATGGTACCACGAAGGAAAGTAGGTGAGAATAAATGTAGGAGATGGCGAAGGTCGACTCCGCAACCAGCCAACTCCACATACTTAGCCAACATTAATAAGATATTGTAGCAGTAAGGGGAGAGATGCGCTGGACAGACGTTGTAGAAACAGCAAAATTCTTCAGCTAGCTTGGGAAGTGGAAAGGTATAACCAATGATAAGCGGATAGACATAGAAGGAACTAGGCCCAGGATGGTGAACCTGGACTGTGTCACCTCTTGCGGCAACGATCTCTATGTGAGAACGGATGCAATATTTGGTTCGCATCCCAGCCAGTCCAACCTCCCCCGTTTCAGAAAGTTCGGGTTCAGGGGCAGGCCCATACCCTCTAGGGAAGTTGTTTCTAATTGCGTGGTTCTTTGGTATCATCTCATAAACGGAGAGGAAGCTATCGTCTCCCTCAATCGGAACTCTTACATCGGGAGAAAGAATAGCCAGTGACAAGGGAGCCGCATCGGAAATATCTTCATCACTATGGGAAGAAGCCGACATTATGATTATAGCAGATCAAGCAATAGAAGGAAAAGAAATGAGGATCAAGAAAGGGACTGAAGAAGTCAGGAGAAAGAGTCACAGAAGAAAAGAAGGGGAAGCACGAAAGGTATTGTTAGGAAGGGAGATGTCGAAAAGTTTCAAATGAACGAACCCTCACCTATTTATAGGGTTAGTGGCCTCAAAATCGAGGCCAAAAGATACCTGCGAGCACAAGAATCGAAGCATCAACATTGCAGGCATTGCATGGGGAAGATGCACCATGATGACGTGCGTGATAGTGACAATCACCTGACATCACTTGCCGGTTACGGCCTTAATAGAGGTTGATTACCTGGTTACGACCAAATTTCCTTCATAACGAACGCAGAATAATCCGCTTACCAAGGACGAGGTGACCACGACCTTGATAAGTGGAGGGGCTAACTGTATTGGTCGAAATATGGATGAGATTTCATAAGGCCAACGGGTGAGGTCGAAGCGTAGCTCGACCAACAATTAGGGGTAGAGGTCCTAATTCAGACGAAGTCGAGCATGAGTCTTTGAGAGCAGAGGTCCTACAGAATATTCCCTCTCATGTACTTTTTAGGGTTCCTTAAAGTATGTCTCCTATACATAGACCACTGGGGGATTGAGGGAAAAGGGGGGGGGGGGGGGGGGGGGGACATTTTATTGTTGGCTATCAAAAATATATACACTTCTTGTCTCATCTATTGGTTCCAAGTTAGGAATCACCTTTCTATATGCAAGATCCAAGAACTCATTGACGCTGTCCATCATTTACTTTGCGGACAACAAGACATTTGATATCCATCACTCGATATTCGGACGTGTAATCATTTGTTATTACATTTATTGTCATTGCATGCATTCATTTCATATATTCCATTGCATATTCATTGTCAATCATTATAAGCATCCTGATTTAGCATTCAATATCACGGTGTCTCTGCTCCGCTCATTAATCATTAATTTCATAGCACACTAGGCAACTAATAATGTGGAAACCAAATCGTATCAGTGACAGAGTTATGGTCGAATAATTAATCATATGGTGAAGCAATTAGGTACAAGTTGTTTTTCCTTACAACATTAGCACCAAATTTCTCAGTCATATCTAATTCCTCTGAATTCATACCATTAGGAAGTTTCCAATCAAAATTGTAGAGTAATCTAGCTAGAGTTAGCTCAAGGGCTGCTGTACCAAATGACATTCCCGGACAAGCTCTCATCCCGAATCCAAATCCCAAGAACTCAAAAGGAATTGATCTTTCGATATCATTATTGAACCTCTCGGGCTCAAATTTTTCTGGATCACGCCAATATTGGGGGTCCCTTCCCATTGCCCACACATTCACAAGGGCTATAGTTTTTTTAGGTATGATATAACCATTAACCTCGCACTGCTCTATTGATTCCCTAGGTAAAGACAATGGACCAGGAGGATGAAGCCTTAGTGTTTCCTTGACAACTAACTTCAAATACTTCAGATCCTGAATATCATATTGATCAACTATTTTTCTTCCTTTCAAGATCTCCCTGACTTCAGCTTGCACTTTTTTCATGACAGTCGGATTCTTTATTATTTCAGACATGGCCCATTCCAATGCAGTTGCTGACGTCACAATTCCGGCAGCGAACATATCCTGTAGGTGCCCAATCGATAAGCAATTTTAGTGTTCATTTGTAACCAAACATAATAAATAAATAATAATACTTCTTAAGAAGAAGAAAAGGTGTAGGGGAAGAGATATGCATGAAGATCTAGGTACTATTTACCAAGACTATAGCTTTGATGTTATCTCTTGTTACAGGGATCCTGAAATTGTGGCTCTCCTTGTCTTTAAGCCTTAAAAGAAGGTACAAAAGATCTTCTTTATCAATGGGCTCACCGTTATTTCTTTCTATGCTAGCTTCGTGTTCACGAACAATTTCTTCAAGAAGGAGATCACATTCATGATGCAATTGTTGGGGAATAATAATATTCCCGTCCAGGAATAATATCCACGGCAAATAATAATAACACAAGAAAGTAATAACGACACCACATTTTTTAATGGAATAAAATACAATACTGAAGCGGAGAAATATAATCATTATAATATTACAACTTAATAGTGACAAGAGGCTACTACAACTACGAAAGAAATAACACTCTTTATTTTAAACGTCTCACTACAATATTACTTTCACTCACTATCTATCTCACGTACTACAATCTGTGGATTACTCTATGTAACTCTCTGTTGCTTCTCTCGATTTTGTGTGCTTTCAATGAAATCTTCCATCCAAGTGAACCAATCAAATTTAGTTCTTGCAAGTTGCAAGATTGGTAACAACTAAAACCAAAACCAATTTGTCATGGTTTTGCACTTGGTTTCTGGGCCGCCTGCCATGGCCTTCTTTTCCTCCAATCCTATTTTCTCTTTTTTTTTTTTTCCTTTTATTTAATATGGACCCCGCAAATCTCTCTTTTAATTTTAATTTTTTTTCTTCATTTCAAGTATTGATCTCAATCTCTAAAAATCTTTAAATTTGAGCGGCTTTGTAAAGATATCCGCAGCTTGATCACGAGACTTCACATATTTGAGCTCGACTTCCTTCTTGGTAGTGCATTCTCTAATGAAATGATACCTTGTGTCTATATGATTGCTTCGATCATGATATACTGGATTCTTCGCAAGTGCCTGTGCAGGTTTGTTGTCAATACAAATCTCTGTAGCTTCAATTTGTGGTAAATTGAGCTCCTTCAATAATCTTCTCAACCAAATAGCATGACATGTACAAGGTGTTACTGCTATATATTCAGCTTCACAAGTCGAGAGAGTAACAATTAATTGTTTCTTTGAACTCCAAGAAATAACAGAATTACCCAAGAAAAATACAAAACCAGTTGTACTTTTTCTATCATCAATATCTCCCGCATAATCACTATCACAATATCTCATAAGGTTGAAATTATTAGAAGAAGAATAAAATAACCCAAAATCAATCGTACCTATTAGGTAAAGAAGAATTCTTCTAGTGACTTTCAAATGAGTGGAGATAGGAGCTTCCATGAAGCAGCTTACTACTCCAACTGCAAAAGTATATATGGCCTGGTACAAGTAAAGTACCTCAAACATCCAACAATACTTTTGAAAAATGTGGGATCCACTTTTTCTCCTTCATCAAACTTGGACAATTTTGTCCCACTCTCAATTGACGTGTTCACGGGGTTGCAATCGAGCATGTTGAACTTTTTCAATATCTCTTTTGTATAGCTTTATTGAGAGATAAAAATTTCATCCTCCATCTGCTTCACTTCTAGGCCCAAGTAGTATGACATGAGCCCTACGTCCGTCATCTCGAACTCACTAGACATATCTTTCTTAAAAGCTTCAAAAAGACTTGGGTTATTGCCCGTGACAATAAGATCATCAACATAAAGACAAACAATCAAGATATCTCCATTAGTATGAACTTTAAGGTAAAGAGCATATTTATGGAGACAATGAGTAAACCCATTTTCTTGAACATATACTTCTTCTTCAAGATAGTCATTCAAGAAAATGGGTTTAGTATGAACTTTAAGTGGAAGATTCATGATTTTTGACCACAAACATAGACTTCTTCTTCAAGATAGCCATTCAAGAAGGCTGACTTGACGTCTAGTTGATGGATCTTCCTCTTCATTTGAGCCGCCATAGAGATCAACAAATGAATCGTCTACATGCGGGCAACAGGTTCATAGACTTCTTCATAGTCAATGCCTTGCCTTTGCTTGTAGCCTTTAGCCATAGGTCGTGCCTTGTATCTCTCCATATCTCCATCAGCATTCTTCTTTGTCTTGTATACCCATTTAAATCCAATTGCTCGATGACCCTTGGGAAGAGTTGTTAACTCCCAAGTGTTATTTTTCTCTATTGACTCAATCTCCTCCTCCATGGCTTGTCCCCATCTTTTGTTTTTAATATCTTCATCAAAGTTCATTGGGTCACTATCAGCAAAGAGACAATATGAAAAATAAAGATTAGTAACTTCTTCTGTGTCCTTATAGAGCTCTTGAATACTCATTGTCCTTTGCGGTTCTTCATTTGAACTTTCTTCAAAAGAGGGAGATGCAACATTGGTCGGAGAAGGAGGTGGAGTTGTATCCTACACAAGTTCCACAGTCTCTGGTTCTTCTTCATCACTAAAGTATGGAAGAAAATCATATGAAGTTTCTTCCTGAGCTTCCCAATTCCATGCCAATTCTTCATCAAATTCAACATCACGACTCACCACCACCTTGGCGTTACTTGGGTTGTATAGCTTGTAGCCTTTTGAACTCGTATCATAGCCAACAAACACATGCTTGACACTTTGATCGTCAAACTTCGCTCTCCCTTCATGTGGAACATGAGCATAGGCTATGCTCCCAATGATTCTCAAGTGCTTGACGCTTGGCTTCTTTCACTCCATGTTTCTTGAGGGGTTTGATCTCTAACATTTCTTGTTGGAGACTGATCACACTCAACTATGTCTTCTATAAAGACTAAACGGGCGTTGCAAATATAAATCTGGGG
>MDKI01080418.1:0-25020 GCA_005239505.1 Nicotiana paniculata | reverse complement strand
TCTAACGCCCCCCTAACGCCAGGGGGCCTGGCGTTATGGCCCTAACGCCCCCCTAACGCCAGGAGGGGCTGGATTTATGGGGTAAACAGGCTTCATGGGGCAAACGCCCGGGCGTCTCCTTTTGCGTATTTTTGACGTACTTGCATCCCTTTAGCTCCATTTCCATTTCCAATTCACCTACACATGAAATAAACTCCATTAAGCACATAACAAGTGTAATTTTATCATTAATTATCATAAAATGTAAGGTATATCACATGTTGAACTATGCAATTTAGTCTCGCATCAGTATTCTTGGGATATTCTTCACCTAGTAAGGCTTATAAGATTTATAACAATAGAACTATGTATGTAGAAGAAAGTGTACATGTGGTTTTTGATGAAACTAACATTCTTTCTGAGGGGCAGGAACATGATGATGAAATAATTATGCTGGTAAGAAACTCAAATGAAACCACATCCCAGACTGAAGCTGCACCAAAGGAAGGAACAAGTGATGGAATTGGTCCTTCCACCCAGGAAAACATGACATGGGGAACAGAACAAGGAGGAAATGATCCTCAAACCTCGAGGGAACCTGTCCATGAACCTGTTCCTCAGCAACAAAACATTGAAGGAACATCTATAGGAAACTAATTGGTTTTCAAACCTTACAAGTATCAAAGTTCTCATCCCATTGAGAACATAATTACTGATCCAACCTCTGGAATCAAAACCATATCTTCTTTGAAGAATCTTTGTGCTTTTGATGCTTTTTTATCTCTTATTGAACCTAAAAATGTTGCCGAGGCTTTGTAGGATGAAGACTGGGTGAATGCGATGCAAGATGAACTCAACCAATTTAAGAGAATTTAAGTTTGGCATATGGTACCAAGAACAAGGGACAAATCAATAATTGGCACAAAATGGTTCTTCAGAAACAAACTTGACGAAGATGGAACAGTTAAAAGGAACAAGGCAAGATTGGTGGCTCTTTGTTATATCTCATTGCTAGCAGAACTGGAATTGTTTTTAGTGTAGTCCTTTGTGCTAGATTTCAGTCAAACCGAAGGAGTCTCACTTGACTATTGTCAAGAGGAACTTAAGATACCTAAAAGGCACCATTGACCTTTGTCTATGGTATCCAAAAGGTAGTAATTTTAACTTAGTGGAATATGCTGATACTGATATGCAGGTTTTCTTGTGGATAGAAAGAGCACCTCAGGTATGGCATACTTTCTTGGCTTATGTCTTATGTTTTGGGCAACCAAAAAGAAAAATTATGTGGCCTTATCTACTGCTGAAGCTGAGTATGTTGCTGCTGCGTCATGTTGTGCTCAGTTGCTGTGGATCAAACAACAACTAATGGACTTTGGGATTGATGTAGGTTTTATTCCCATCTTTTGTGATACCACCAGTGCAATTAATATGACCAAGAACCTGATTCATCACAAAAGGACTAAACACATAGATGTGAGGTATCACTTTTTGAGAGACAACTATGAAAAGAGTTTGATCACTATGGAGTTTTGTGCTACTGACAAGAAATAGCTGACATCATCACAAAAGTTCTAAGTAAAGATCAGTTTAAAAGGAACATGTTAGAATTAGGAATGATTAAGATCACCTAACACGAGCAGTTCAAATTAATTTTTTTTAAATTTTTTGGTTAGAAAATCTATAAATTTTACCTAATTAGATTAGATTTTGCTCAATATCATACATTCATTAGTATACTTTTATGCCATGTACTAAAATTTCTCATTATTCTCTAATGATATTATCTCGATTTTCTTTGAAAATTCAGACTTACATAAGAAATCTCTTAGTGAAGAACCTGGTTCATCAAGATCACTTGGTATGTACTCTCCACTCTGTATATTTTGAAATAATTATATTTGGATTATGATAAAAAGAGTCCCATTTATTCCTAACCTCCTTGAGCTTATCCGTTACGAAATGAACCCGTTTCATTCAAAAAAAGTCCCAAAAGTGCAATAAGTGCCTAGATTCTAGGGAGAGTCTTAAACGTTTCTTCAAACTGACTCCCAGTTTGATTAGACCTCTGAACTTCTAAAAAATTAGTTGTTACCAAGTTAAACTCTTCCTCTTTATATTGATTAGGCCTTAGTTGTTTCTTCACTTCAAATCTCTAAGCCTTCAAACAATTCTCTCTATCCTCTCCCATCTTCCAAACACACATGAATAATCTTCTCTCATGAACAAACACAGCAATGGCGAACCCTTCTGAGAATCCTTCATCACCATCCAAGGAAACAACAACCACACCATCCATCACACCTTCAACCACACCCACCTTTAAGAAAGGATGGTTCAAGATGCTGGCTCGCAAGGTTGTTGCTGGAAAATAACAAAGCAAGAAAATCAATAAGCAGTTGAGACCAAGTCAGAGAGTTGAAGCCCAAATATCTAAAGACTCGTTCAAATCTGCAACTGAGGGGGAAGAAATTGTTTCATCTGAAACATAGCAGGTAAAATATGATTCTTAAGTTATATGTGAAGTAACATCTGAGGTTACTTCAAATTTGGAAACTAGATTTGTTTTGGAAGGAAAACTGACTAGAGTAGAGACTGCTGAGTATGCGAAAATGGGTGGTAAAAATAAAAGGAGAAAAGAAAAGGAGAGTGAGGGCGCTCAAACAAGGAGTGGATATATTCACCCACCCATGTTGGTTTGACTGAAGATATTTGAGTTATGAAAAGAGGGAGTGAGGAATCGGCTGGAAAAAAGGAAAGTGTGAAAGAAAAAGGGGGAAGTGGGTCTGGAGAAGCTGCTGAGGGGTTGATTATATTAGGAAAGGAGGTTCAAGAATTTGTTCCCTATGAGTAGGAACCCCTTGAAGACTTACTGAAAAAGGTGTTTGACAGTTACAATCCTAAAAAGAAAAGAAGTTCAAGAGTTAAAGTCCCTGGTACTGCTAGGGAAAATAAGAAAATAAAGGCTAACTCGTCTATCCCTGTAGAGACTCCTCCTATAAGAGCTTAGCTACAAGGATTCAGAAGAAGCAGAGTGAGGCTGAACTGAAAAGGGCCTTAGAAGAAAGTAAGAGAAAAATTACTGCTAAGGGAAAGAAGAAGGTGGTTGAGCTTGTTGCGGCGGTTGAAATTGATGAGATGGACCTGGTTTTTTAGGATGAAGAGGAGTCAAAAGAAATGTAGGGTGTGACTCCAAAGGCAAAGAAGATCAAGACTTCCACAAAGAAGACTGTTTCAAAGACAAAGTCTACAGGGCCGTCTGCCTTGAAATCCAGCAAAATGAAAATAGTGGAAGAAGAAGACTGGAGTGGAGAAGAAGAAGAAGGATCAAAAGCAGAGAAGGAAAAGATGGTTAATTTTGGGAAAAGATCTGTCTTGAAAGGTAGACTCCTTAGGAACTTGGAGAAGGAAGGCATGTTGATGCTGTTGGAAAAATTACAACTGCAAGGTTGGAAGGACATAGTCCTTCAGTTGGATGGAAAGCTTATCAGAACTGAGATTGTGGAGTTCATGGAAAATTGTGAGATAAAAAATGGTAGAGTCACCACTGTGGTGAAGAAGATGATAGTGAGTTTTGATGACAAAGAACTGGGAGAGATCTTGGGTATACCTGCTGCAGGGTACAATGACTACAAGAAACCCAAATGGCCAAGTCTAGAGAATCTCCCTACTTCCACTGCCATTACAAGAAAGTGTGGTGACAATGAAGAAGAGCTTCAGCCCAAAGGTATATACAAAAGTGAGATGAAGCCACCCCACAAAGTGCTATTCGAATTTGTTAACCCCTTTGCCACATTCATGGACCTGGTCCTTATGGAATGTCTGGATAGTGGGAGGAAATTAATTGGCCTGGATTTATCATCCAACTTCTCGATAGGATTCTGACTGGCACCAAAACTCATGTCATACCCTATGGGTTCATTCTCACGGTTGTACTTGCACACTTTAAGGTATCTATCAAGAAATGGAAGGTTGGTACAAGCAAGAATCACTTTGGGGAAATTATTTAGACTGCTTGTGACTTTGAAGTCCACAACACTCCTAAAGAACCTGGTTCATCCAAAAAAGCACCAGTGAACAGCAAAGTGTGAGCCTTGGTGCAAGAAAGTAAGGGCTAAGGATGCTGAAATTGAAAGGCTGAAGAAGAGGTTGGCAAAAATATAAACTGAGAGAGATGCTCTCAGAGCTGAGCTTGCAAAGGAAAAGGAGAAAAATGATGACATTTTTCGTGATATGCTGAAACTGCTTCAAGCCAAGAACCAAGAGTCTGGTTCTTCCTAGCCTTAAAACCTTCCTAGCCTAGTTAGGCAAACCAGTGACCCAAATGGAATTTCTTTTGCTCTTTTTGCTCATGATCCAATATTTTTTATTTCTCTTTATGCTCAGTGGATGACAAGTATCAATGATAATAAACTATTTTTTACTTAAACTGTTTGTTGATGCTTCTTAGATAACTAATATCATTAGATTGATAAATAATGCTTGACTCCATGATTGCATTTGTTGTAGCCCCAGTGACCATGAGTAATTTCTATTAAATCTGGTTATCTAACATAATTATGTAACTTTTCGATGATGCCAAAAAGGAAAAAATAGGTTGTATTTTTTTACTTTGGACTGTGATGTTTATAACCTAATGATCATGGTCCTTGATGATTAGTAACTTTAAAATAAAAAGTGTTCTAAGTTGTGCTTTTTACTTTGGACTGTGATGTTTATAATCTAATGAACCGGTACTTGATGATTAGTGACTTTAAAATGGAATGTGTTCTAACACTGTGTTGATTCTGACTGAGTTGACACAAAGCGTATGTTTATGAAAAGCACAGAGTTTGTCATCATCAAAAAGAGAAAATTTATTAGCCCAAGTGAAGTTTGTTTTGATGATAGATAAAGGAACTTAGGCATGAACCAGGTCCGTACACAGTGTACACAGACACAGACAGATTCGAGCATAAGGGATGCACGTGAAGGAGATAAGCTTAAGTTGTTATATTTGATATCTCCTGATCGATAATGTTGCATAAGTGATAAGGGGAAGGGCTCCTTACTCGAAGAGAACTTTATCCAAGACATGGAGGAATTAGAAGTTAAAGATAACTAGAACTCTTCCGCTAAGAAAGAGTAGCATTAGAACTCTAGTTATTTCTTATTCTACTAACTCTATATAATGCAGGATATTCTCATTATACAGGTACGCACAACGCTGAAGTTAAACCTGAGTTGAGAGCAAAATAGTAAGGCATTTTGCAAGCAATTCTTGTGTGATTCAAGTGTGCGAACCTGAAGCTACATGAACCAGAATAGAAGAACCAGTTCCGAATGTCTGTCTTTTATTCTAGTTCAATTGTAGTAGGGCTTTTTGAATTATATCTTTCAACTTTATCTAGAGGCAATTATATTAGGTACTCTGAGTATTCAAGTTAGAGTTAACTTGATGTTGTCGCAACAGTTAGAGGTTGGGTGCCATAACGGGATTAGAGATAATCCTTAGGTTTATAAAGAATTTTGGTAAATGTTGTTTTGGCTCAGTGGTTTAGTGAAGTGTTGGGAAAAATCCTACTGAGTAGTAGGTCGTGATTTTTCACCTTTTGAACCGGGTGTTTTCTACGTAAAAATACTTGTGTTCTTTACTTTTCGCATTTACTATTTCCGCAACAGTGGTATAAGGAACACATAGAAGAATCAGATCCTTCTATAAATAGTGCACGCAAAAATTGGACACCAAACAAACGGCTGAACATACAAATACATAAACATTCTGATTATACATTTTATGTAGAAAGTGATGTGCTAGGCTCATTTTTTTAAATAAAAGTGAGGACTTTTTCGTTATATATACATCTATTAACATTTATTTGTATTCGCATTTTATTCCATTAAATATAATCAAATTTTGAGTGTTACTTTATTCAAGTTAAGAAAATTGCTAGAATACAAAAGTTGTAATGAATTTCTTTAATTTGTTGACGTGATTGGTGACAAAATGTATAATTTGAGCAAAAGTAATAAATGAAAAGAGTTATGAGAAGCTCCTAACAAACTAATAACAATCTAACAAGAGTGTTGGATGTAGAAAGAGTAAAATTATAAACTTATGACTCCTAATACCTTTAATCCACGGTTAACATAATATTTTTATTACCAAAGTTGTAATTGCTTATTCAAAATCTATTCCTTTAACTATAGTTGGAGTGCTAATTGAATAATTTAATCTAATCCATTAAAACATAAATGGGTCCAGTGGATCTCCAACTGGGCACTTGAGGAAATAAAGAAAAACTATAATCGGAAGGAGTCGGATACAAATTTTATAATCACAATCAGTGCAGGAGGAAGAACACAAGTATCTGATTCATATTTCGGACATGGAGTATAAAAATATATGCAAAAAAATTACTAAAATTACTAAAATTTTATTAATAACAGATTAAGACCCAAATCAAAAGTGTAACAGATTCGGCCATAAGAAGCTAGAAATTTGATACGTCAAATCAAAATTCAGGATTCCCCTCTGATCACGATAACACAACCAACGTTCACTCCTCTAATGTACCTTTTATATAGGAACATGCATCTTGATCTCATTAATTGGTACCCGAAAATGAGGTAAAAAGTTGAGAAGACTGTTGCCTAATTTAGTGCTAAATGTAAGCCACTTCTTGCAATACCAGGGCATCTGGATAATGTCACGTTAATGAGTCAAATTACATTCCTCAAAATTTATACTACTGTCAGCTAGCCTTTAATTATCGAGGAATTTTCCATAACGAGTTTAGTACTTGTTTTTTTCTAATAATGGCTGAAATAATGAAATTTAAGGGAGACATGGATCACTACTCCTACCAAAAAACAATATAAAACTGCTATATGGAAAATGAAGTTCACGGCTACAAATGAATCAAGAAAATCATTTTAAAAAAAGCATCTTTTTCACTTGCAAGATTCTTTATTATTGTCTCCTTTGGTAACAGTAGAATGATAAGCTGTCTCTATGGACAATCTACAAAGAAAACGAATTAGGAAGGTGGCCATTGTCTTGCCTATAATTTGTTATTTTCTATTTGATTCTGTTTTGTGGAATGCACAGCGTGGATAAAGAATGGAAAAGAAGATGCCAACTCCATGGGGCATATTTTGAAAGTATATATACACGGTGGCGGACTCAAGTGGTGGCTAGTTGAACCCGCTTCATCAAAAAATAATATTGTGTATATGTATAAATTAGGATTAAAGGTGTGTAAATTTTGTATAAATATTTATTTGAACCCAGTTGATAATTATTATTTTACGACTAAAGTTATATACTTTTAAAATTAAATCCACTTGCACAAAATCCTGGGTCCGCCACTATATATACACTGTGACAAATATATCAAGTCAATCTTCTTGTGTATGTGAAACCTATACCCTGCCATGAAGATGTCATTTTGTTAAGTACATACAGTTCGAAGCATTTATTCTGTAAAGTATTTTGGAAGACAACGAAGAGGCTTGTTGTTATTAGAAGGTGTTTTTTTTTCTCTTAATAAAATGTGCATATATATTATTGTATTATACATCTCCAAACTTCCGATGTCTGACATGCATAAAATTCCTTAAATTTTTTAGAGGATATGTGTCATATAATTTAGTACAAAATTCCTTCAACTTTTTTTACGTGCAACTTGCTTAGTGGGCGTTTGGATATAAGAATTGTGAAATTTCAAAAAATAAAAAGTAAACAAAAAATCAAGTGAAAATGATATTTGAAAATTAGAGTTGTGTTTGGACATAAATATAATTTGAAGTTGTTTTTGAATTTTTATGAGTGATTATGAAGTGAATATTTTGAAAAATAATTTTTTGGAGTTTTTAAAATTTATGAAATATATATTCCGAAATTCTATTCAAGTGAAATTTGATATTTTCTATACTGATTACGAAAAAAGGTAAAAAATTTCCAGAAAAAGTGAATTGTTTTTATGACCAAAAGAGTCCTTAATCTTCTGTATATCATGAATTGTGGCGAACCATTTTTTCCCCTTCTCTGCACCCTTTTTGCAATTACAGTGTAGGTTCTATATATTTGCAATGTAACAAATATTTTTCATTATGTCGCTTATAAGGTAAATACGATAAACAATTTGTTATCACATGTCGACCTACAATTTTTATACTGTCAAAGCGTTTATAATAACTTAATTCCACAGAAAACTAAAAACATAACATTGATAATTTTACGTGCACCCGCACATTGGCAAAGAAAATAGCTTATAAAACTAAACTGTATTATACATAAAGGAGTTGTATTCAATCGGTCCATACCTGCAGGCTGCAGCTTGCTTTAATTTGATTTTAACAGATCAACCAAATTTCTCTTTAGTTGGAAAGGGAAGTTTTAACCATTTGTTATTTATCTAATTATGTATATGAGCAATTCAAAAACGCCAGTGAGGCAAAACAGAAATAGAGCGGTACAACGGTGCACTTTAACAGTAAAAGTATTACTATATACAATTGATTAGAGATCAAATGAATGAGTACATGAACTTTTACGTATAATTGTTATAGGCAAATTATAGTAAAGATATAATAGTGGCATCTTAGACATTTGCATAGTTAAACTAGGGGCACTTTAGTCATTTCTATCAAGTAGTTAGGAAGCTGAGAGGTAACATAATTAGAGGAAGTTAAATATTGTGTAACAGATTCAGAGAAGGCATCGCATTTTGTAAGAATCAGTTTCTACCAATAATTCCAATCTCTTTATTCTTTCAACTCTAATTCTCACAATTGAGTGTTCATGAATTGTTCTTCATCTTCAATTCCTTTAGACCGCACTGTCAGAGTTCTTCAGTGAGCTCACTTCATTGGTATCAAAGCGAGGCGAATTCTGACCAAAAACATGTCGGAAGCAAGCACCAGAAATGGAGAAATGAGGCACGAGATGGATGAACTGCGCGAATAAGTGCACATGCAAGGGGACGCGTCGGGGGAAATCAGACAAATGTTAACAACGATGTCGACCAACAATGGAGTTCTGGGGACTCAAACAACCCAATAGACGGTGAAAAATGGGGGAAATCTTTCACAATGTAATAACTCTAATCATAATGGTAGATATCAGCGATTTGACTTTCCTAGATTTAATGGAGAGAATATTAATGGGTGGTTATACAAGGTGGATCAATTCTTTGATTATGAGGGAATTGCAGAAGAAAATAAGGCCCAAACAACTTCAATTAATATGGAAGGGCAAGGCCTTACAGTGGCATAAGATGTATATGAAACCAAGAATGGAAAGATTTCACAATTGGGAAGACTATGTGAGGGTTGTGTACCTTCGATTTTGGGGACATTGAACATGCAGATCCAATGGCAGAGTTGGTAGCTTTCAAACAAACTGTGGGTGTTCAGGAATTCTTGGATAAATTCGATGAGTTGTTGAATCAAGTAGAATTAACAGAGGATCAACATATTCTTGGCTAATCTGAAACTAGAAATTGAAGTTCAAGTGAAGGTGTTGGGTCCTCTAACCTTGATGAAGGCCTATATCCAAGCTTGGCTAGTAGAAAAATCGTTGAAGTTACAACGTGGTCATAGGCATTAGTGAGGATTTCAAGAGCATTACTTCCTACTCCTAATGGTTCTTGCGATGCAAATAGTCAAGGGTCTAGTTCTTATCAAGGAGGAGGCAATGTGAAAAATTATGGGAGTGGGAGGAGTACCATGTTTGATAACTAGTCTGTTATCCTTGGGTATAGGAAATTATCCCCTACCGAAATGGAAGAAAAGAGGGCATAAGTCTTGTGCTACCGGTGTAATGAAAAGTGTACTCCTAATCACAAATGTAATAGGAGGAAACAATTATTCATACTAGATCTGGATGAGGAAGAAGGGGTAGAAGAAGAGGTGTGGGAAGATGGAGGAGTGGATCTTAACAACTTTGAAGAATCAACTTTGCAACTTCAAGTGTTAGTACATGCGCTTGATGGTACAAGTGATTACAGAACTATGAAAATAAAAGGGGCTGTAAAAGGAAAAATGGTGCATGTTCTAATCGACTCTGGTTCTACCAATAATTTCATGAATTTTGCAATTGCTAAGAGATTGGGATGCAAGCAACAATCTATTCCTTCCTTTGCAGTAGCTGTGGAAGCAAAGTGCATAACTCTGTCATGACTTGTGGGGTGCCATGGAATATGCAGGATGTGACATTTAAAGCTGATATTTTGGTGATTCCACTAGGAGGCACTGACGTAGTCTTGGGGATACAATGGCTGATCACATTAGGAGACATAAGGTGGAGCTTCAAACAACTTAAAATGGAGTTTCAAATAGGTAGAAGGAAGGTATCATTGAGGGGCAGCCAACCTGGATCATTAAAGGTGTTAGCAAATGTCAAATGCATAAAGTAATAAACAAAACCATCCAAATTAACTCGATGACACTGGCTTTCATTCAACCAATGGAGGGTTCAAGTTTAACCTTGAACCATTTGAGCACTCAGACCTCAGAAGAAGCTCACCCCCCCCCCCCCCCCCCCTGAAGATTTGCAGAAGATTCTGGACTAATATGTATTGCTTTTCGAAGTACCTACCTATTTTCCACCTCGTAGGAGTCATGACCACAAAATCATATTGAAGGAAGGTTCCTCACTTATCAATGTGAGTCCATATAGATACCATGCTAGTCAAAAAGGTGATATTGAGAAGATGATTAGAGAAATGTTGGAATCTAGGGTCATTCGGCCAAGTATAAGTCCATTCTTTTCTCCTATAGTTATGGTTAAAAAAAGGATGGTTCTTGGAGACTTTGTATCGACTATAGAAAGCTAAATGATTGTACTGTGAAGGATAAATTCCCTATACCTGTGATAAATGAGCTATTGGATGAGTTAGGGAGAATAAAATATTTTTTAAAGATGAATTTGAGATCAGGTTATCATCAAATTAGGATGGATGAGAATCATACTAAGAAGACAACTTTTAGGTCTCACAATGGTCATTGCGAATTTGCTGTGATGCCATTTGGACTCGTAAGTGCCCCATATACCTTCTAAATTTTGATGAATACTACATTCCAACCTTATTTGAGGAAGTTTATACTAATTTATTTTTATGATATTCCCATTTACATTCCATCTTGGCCGGAACATTTAGTACACTTACAACAAGCTTTTGAAGTATTGAAGAAAAATAGCTTGTTTGTTAAAAGAAGTAAGTGTTAATTTGGGAAAATGGAGGTCGATTACCTAGGTCATATTATTACTCAATCAGGAGTGACCTCAGATCCTGACAAGGTGAAAGCAATGCTGAATTGGCCTATTCCAAAATCATTAAAGGAGTTGAGGGGGTTCTTGGGTCTGACTAGTTACTACAAGAGGGTTGTGTAGGGATATGGGATCATTTCTAGACCTCTGACTGAACTGTCGAAGAAGGACAAGTTTGCATGGTCTGAAGCAGCAACTAGAGCATTTGACTGCTTTAAACAAGCCATGAGTTCTTCACCTGTCCTAGCTTTACCAAACTTTTCCTTAGAACTTATCATTGAAGCTGATGCATGTGGAGTAGGCATTGGAGCTGTGTTGATGCAACCTGACTATCCACTGGATTACATGAGTAGGGCCTTGAATGCTAAACACCAGCAACTGTTAGTATATGAGAAAGAGATGATGGCCATTGTGACTACAATTGATAAATGAAGACCCTATTTGATAGGTATACATTTCACTATTAAAACAGACCGTCATAGCCTTAAATATCTAATGGAGCAGAGGATATCTATACCTAGTCAACAGAAGTGGCTAGACAAACTGATGGGGTATGATTACACACCATTTTTTATAAGAAAGGGAGGGAAAACTTGGTGGCTGATGCACTGTCCAGGTGCCCAACAACTGATATCCAACTTGCACACTATTTCTACTGTTACTTCTACTTTTCTTTTGAACGTACAAAAATATTACATGGGAGATCCTTAACTACAAAAAGTGCTGACTCAATTACAAACAGACACCTTTCAAATCCTACATACATGATACAAGATGGAGTTTTGTATAGGAAGGGTAAAATTGTGGTAGGCACAGACCCTTCCCTGAGACAGGAGATCTTACAATTCCTACATAGTTCTGATGTGGGAGGCCACTTTGGAATGGTTGTCACCTTATTTAGAGTCAACTAATTATATTATTGGATCAAAATAAAGCAAGAAGTTCACAAATTTATAAAGAACCGTGAGATATGCCGGAAGTGTAAAGGAGAAATCATCATATCCCCTGGGTTGCTGCAACCTCTTTCCATCCCTAATAAAGTATGACAAGACATCATTTTGGATTTCGTTGAAGGCCTTCCCAAATCTCACAATAAGTCTGTGATCCTGCTAGTTGTCGATCGATTGAGCAAGTATGCTCACTTAACTGGACTAGTGCATCCCTACATTGCCTCCACAGTGGCTCAGGCTTTCTTGGATAACATTTACAAGCTTCATGGGCTTCCACAAACAATAGTGAGTGACATAGATGTTATCTTTCTTAGCAAATTTTGGAAAGCCTTATTTGATGTTCAAGGAGTTCAATTACACCATTCTACTGCCTATCACCTCAATCTGATAGGCAAACAAAGATTGTCAATAAATGTCTTGAAGGTTACTTGAGATGCATGTGCAATGATAGGCACAAAGATAGGGAAACCTGGATCCCACTTGCTGAGTGGTGATATAACACCAATTACCACACTACTATCAAGATGACCCCATTTGAGGTGTTATATGTCCAAAAACCTCCACTACATTTACCCTATATAGCCCACAACTCCATGGTACAACAAGTGGATAGGAGTTTGCAGGCAAGGGAAGCAACTATGAGGCTACTAAAACACTATATCCATTTGGCTCAATGTCGGATGAAAGCACAAGCTGACAAGAAGAGAACTCCCAGAAGCTTCGAGGAAGGAGACATGATCTTGGTAAAGTTGCGACGTTATAGATAGATGTCCATGAAGGGGAACTCCTATCATAAACTGAATCCCAAGTACTTTGGACCTTTCAGAGTTAGTAAGAAGATTGGACACGTTTTATATCAACCGGGATCTTCCTAATAATGCCAAAATACATCACACTTTCCATGTATCCCAATTAAAGAAGCATGTGGGCATTACTCCTATTGTCCCAGACTTACCAGTTAATCTATCCACTCATGGCTACATTGTGCTAGAACCTGAAGTTGTCTTAGAGGAAAGGGTCATTTTGAAACATAGACGACCAATCACTCAAGCCCTTGTGAAATGGTTCAACTGCTCCCTAGAAGATAGTACTTGGATGGACCTTCATGTGCTTCGGTAGCAGTTCCCTCAATTTAAGTACTTGAGGTCAATGAATTTTCAGTAGGGAAAAACTTGTTATAGGAAAATTATAGTAAAAATATAATAGTGGCATCATCGACATTTTTACATAGTTAAACTAGGGGAACTTTAGTCATTTCCATCAAGTCATTAAGAAGCTGAGAGGTAGTTAAGAAGTTAGTTACAATTAGAGGAAGTTAAATATTATGTAACAGATTCAAAGAAGGCATCACATTTTGTAAGAATCAGTTTCTACCAATAATTCCAGTCTCTCTATTCTTTGACTATAGTTCTTACAATTGAGTGGACATCTGTTCAAGAATTGTTCTTCATTTTCAATTCCTTAGGACTGCACTCTTCAGTGAGTTCACTTCAATAATCCTCCTATTGCACCATGAATACATTAAACTAATTAGCAAAGACTCATAATTAGCAAAATAATTAGTAAATAAAGAATTAGCAAGTTCATGAGTGGGCACAACCTAGCTATATGTTTACCCTTAAAATCGGATAACAATTAAACTTATATGTGGTTTTAAGGACACGTGATTTTACCTAGTACCAATTGATAAATACTATGATTAATGATAGAAATTAACATTAAAATAAAGCAAACCAGTATTGAAATGCAATTCGGACCTCGAGCTAGATCTCCCTCGAAGCGGCTGAGAATAGAGTTATGAAATAAATTAATGAACAAGAGAGTATAAGAGAGAAAAAGAGTATTGTATTGCTTTGATATGCAAAAGTTAGATGGTTACAAATGAATAACCCCTCTTTATATGCGAAAGTTAGATGGTTACAAATGAATATAACCCCCCTTTATTTAGTAAAGGAATTCCACCTATGGTACAATTCTAATCATATAAGAAAATTCCATGATTAGCTAAATAACTGTTCTTGATTGACCCATTCCGAGATTTTCGCCATGATCCTCGACCAGTCACGGATATCTCGGCTTTCCATTATTATGCTATCTTTGGTCTTGCTCGATGTCTATCTTGTTTGGTCTCGACCATCACTGGTCCCGATCTCGACAGGTACTTCAAATCCCGAGCTCGGTACCTTTTCTTCAAGTCTCTATCTGATATAATACGAGGCTGATCCTCTACCTACCATCCTGGTCTTAGTTAATCAAAAAATCGGGTGAGCCCAGTTTTAACCGTATACTGATAGTCCCCTCGCTTTTTGGAGTGTAATGACAAGAAACGAATTGAGTGTTCGACCTTTACCCGAATTTTTCATGACATCATCACCATGACATAAGGGATAGAGGTGACAGAAACATCCCATCGGTACAGTTACACGGGTTTTTAATGTGTGTCAGTTGACGGTCGACCACTAGCAACTATGAACCGTCACCGTGAAACCCTTAAATAGGTCTTTTTTCCATTCTTTCAAACTTTACTTTCAATCTCTTATGCTCTAATCTTCAAAGCTCTCTGTATTTTTCAAGTTTTTCATCTGCAAATCTTCAAGTTTCATCGTTAATCCCTTCTTTAAACACCAAATTTATCATCATCATCCTTCTTTAACCCCAAAACCAAATGGTAAAAACGTCAAAGACTGTGCCACAAAAAGAAGCCGCTTCATCATCTCGGCTGGCCGGCGAGAGAACACCGGTGGAACCACGCCCGAAGGAATGTATTCCCAGGGGGTGCGTCATCAGTTCTGATTTCAAGATCGAGAAAACCTCGTCGGTCCCCGGTCTATGTGAGCTGGTATCGAGATATGCTCGATATCAGAGAACTTCCTCAAGCAAGTGAAGAAAGATTGTAACTGGAAAGGCAAAGAAGTGGTGATACTGGCCCCCAAAGAAGACATCACTACCCATTTAGAAAGATTTTTGAGTGTTTACACTTAACCTTTCACGTTGGGTCCCCTTGATCCAGTTATTGTGGACTTCTGCTGAAAATACCAAGTAACCTTAGGACAAAATCCGCCCCTCCTTCAGGAGGATTGTCATACTGCTCTGATTTTTGGGAGCAAAATCGATGGGCTCCCTTTAACCCTCGATCACCTTATTAGGTTGTACAGCCCCCGACTCTACCGAGGTGGGCTAATAAAGCTTCAGCGTCGGGCTGCCAAGGCACAGGTTTCGAGCCTAGATAAGGACAAAGATCGAGGCTAGATGGGTCGGTTCGTCCGAGTGAAGACCTCGAACTTGATTCCGGCCGAGAGCATGTCGTCCCCGAGAAGTGGAATATGAAACATAAGTACGATTTGATTATTAGTTTTTGTTTGTCATATTTGCTTCTTCAATTATTCTTATTAACATTCTTTTTCTTGGTGTAGATGTTTCTTGGATGTCGGGTGCAGTCCCTCAACTCGAGAGCTGGGTCAGGAGTCTGGCCTCAACCTCTACATATGTTGAGCGCGCATGGCGCGATCAGTCAAAGGGTCGGTGGAGGCCAAAAACCATAGTAAGTCTCGTTCTCGTACTTAATTATCTACTAAAATGCTTTGCCGAGCTTACTAGGTTTCCCTTTATTTTGCAGGTCTTGGGAAAGACGCGACCATGAGCCCCGTCCGGTGACGAAGAAGCTTCACTCCCGGTCCCGAAGCCGGTAAAGGAGAAAAAGAGGAAAAGGACCCCCACCTGCGAGGATCAGCCTAAGAAGAGAGTGGGAATTCCTCAAGTTTCATACTGACCAGTCAGTTTCCATCCCCTAGCGTGATCCCCCGGTGCAAACGAACGATCGTCATCTCGATCCCAAAGGACGACGAGTTCTTGCCGCCCCCGTAGGTGTGGCTAGTTATCTTCGGGTTCTGGTCACGGAGGAAGACCAGGATATGATGGACGAGGTGGGAGCATCGTGTCTCTTCAACGAGGCTCAGCAGGCTTTGGATTGGGTAAGTCCAATTTCCTTCATCAATACCAGTTTCTATACTTGTGTCTTTTCTTCCCTTGACTAATTCCTATTCTTTTACTTGTGTAGGCCTCGGTGCTTCATCATGAATCCTTATTTAGGTCTCGAGGGGAGCTGAGCCGATAGGAGGCCTATATTCAAGGGCTCACTGAGGAGAAAAATACCCTTAAACTTCTCAGTGAGCAGAAAGAAGAAGAAGTCAAGGGCCTCCAAGCTGACCTAGTCGTGGCTCAGAAAAATCAAACCAACCTGACCGAGCAGGTAATAAGAATCTTAGAAGCTTATGGCATCGGGTTGGGAATGATGGCTAATAATTCGATCTCACTGGTCCAGTAAAAGCTCGAGATAATTGGTCAACTTTGACAAGAGATGGATGCGGAAAAGGCGGAGACCATGTCATGGAAGCAAAACATGGACCACCTTGATTCAGATAAGGAGGCTTCTCGAGCTTAGTTATCCTCGGCTGAAAGCCAACTCCAGGGCATGAAAGAGAAGAACTTGGCACAAGCCAAGAAAATCGAGGAGCTCCAGGCTCGGTTGGTCACAGAATTTGCAGCGGCCAAATCTGAGGCTGAGACGGCTAAGTCCGATGCTCAGGCAATCGTGGCCGTCTACCAGTCCAACGCTGAAGCCTCTCAAGCTCGAGCAAAGGAAGTTGCTGATGCTGCTCAAGTTTGAGCATATTGGGTTGCCGAGTATGCCAAGTGCCAGTCTCGGAGGGAGACTCTCGTGGAGATTCATCCTCGTGGCTTCGATCTCACTGCCAAGATAAAAAATGCTAAAGAGCTTTAAGAAGATGCCAAGGCATTGGCCTCTTCTGATGATGATGACTCCGGGAGCATGAGCGGGTCCGAGAGTGGAGGGTACCCCGATGGTGAAGATTCTGCTCCTGGAGAAGATTAGGAAGTTAGGATGTTTTCCTTTGAATTTTTGTATAGAACCTCGACCGGGCCATGTTGCCCTTGTAAATAAATTTTGACATTTATACAACGAACTTTTTTGCATTTAGGAACTTAGGATGTTTTACTTCATTTTTGTTTCATTTATGCCTTATGAAATTGTATCGATAGGTTCGAAGCTTAGGATATTTTGATCGAAACCGAACAAGTGTCGGGTGAGTGCTTTCTTGAACTCGAAGTAGGTAATCCTTAGGTTTATAATTGAGTGAGGATGATATCTCGAACTCAAAACAAAAGATGGCCCTTAGGTTTTTGTATTAGGCCGATGTGGCCTTTGTAAAAAGAATGGCTTTTTTCCCTTTTCGGCTTGAAAAGTTTTTCTTTTTGTTATTTATATGAAATTTTGTAATGCCTTAGCACGAAATAAGGAATTTGTTTGAGAATTCGAACAACTTTGTACCCATTAGGGTTTCGAGACTTGATATTATCGAAGCCCCTTGTAATTTTGCCGAGGGTAGCCTTTTTTAACCGGTTTATGAGAATATTCGAAGGAGTGTTTTATTACGGAAATTGGACGTCTCCGAACCAAGTCAATTTGGCTGTAGCCTTTTTATTTTGGAATTTTCCTCATGGGCTTATTTTCTCGTTTCACTTCGAGTTTGCCGAAATATCAGTCCCCGAGTGGGGTGACCGTGGCCTATAAAAATCGAGGGTTGCCTTTAAGGTCTTATAATCTCGAAGTGTTGATAATTCGACGTCGTTTATTTTTCGGACGACAGCCCCCAAGTGTGGGGTTGGTTGTTCGAACTTCAGTTATCGTCGGCCCTTAATCATGTTCTTATAATAGATCGAGAATACAAAATTGTAAAGTAAATTTTTTCTAAAGCATGAGACATTTAAAAAGGAAAAATACTTCTCTTAATAGATTATTATACATGTGTACATGTTTGATATCAGGGCTCGAGCAACCTATATGGGCACGATTCATTCGACTGTTTGGCCCTTACAAAATTTACATATCCAGACCCAGCTGTCATGAAGTAATTCCCTTGCAAAAAAGTTGACATTCGAGGGTGATGCCCCCCAGTATTTAAGGTTGATTGTAAAGAAGCCTCAGATACTGTTGAATTGCTCTAAGTTAACACGAACAATGGTTGCCTCGTTAAAAACATCGCTAGAAAAAACCATTTGGGACAAAAACCGGTCTAAGGGAAAAAGAGTGCAACGCATGCTTTCAGACCTAAAGACTCTGTGTCGAAGAATCCATCGCCATTCTTGACTGAAAACCTACAATTGGTTAGTTTAGAATATAAATGGAAATGGAAAGGTCGTAATTCAACAGTAGTATCATTTTAGGAGCGACACATTCCAATTGTTTGGTAATTGCTCGTCGTTCATCGTGCCGAGCTTGTAGGATCCTTTTCCAATGATGTCGAGGACCTTATATGGTCCCTCTCAATTTGGACCCAGTTTTCCTTCATTCGGATTTCTAGTGTTGAGGGTGATTTTTCTTAGCAACAAGTCCCCAATTTTTAAGTGCCGAAGATTGGCTCTTCGATTGTAGTACATTTCGATCCGCTATTTTTGTGCGGCCAATCGAACGAGGGCGGCCTCGCATCTTTCATCCAACAATTCTAGGCTCATATTCATGGCCTCATGATTTGATTCTTCTATTGCATATCAAAATCTGAGGCTAGGTTCGCGGACCTCGACCAGGATAAGAGCTTCGACACCATAGACTAAAGAGAACGGTGTTGCCCCCACACTAGATTTCGACGCCGTGTGGTACGCCCAAAGAACCTCAGGCAGTATCTCTCTCCATTTCCTCTTAGCATCGGTCAATCTCTTCTTAATATTTTGAATAATAGTCTTGTTGGTCGATTCGGCTTGTCCGTTCCCACTGGGATGGTATGGTATTGATAGAATCCTTTTAATCTTGTGATCCTCGAGAAATTTAGTCACTTTGCTTCTAATGAACTGCTTTCCATTATCGCAGACAATCTCGACAGGCATATCGAATCGACATATAATGTGGTCCCAAATGAAGTCTATGACTTATTTTTCTCTGACTTTCTGGAAAGCCTGTGCTTCAACCCACATAGAAAAATAATCAGTCATAAATAAAATAAAGTGAGCTTTACTTGGGGCCGATGGGAGAGGGCCGACGATGTCCATTCCCCATTTCATGAATGGCCATGAGGATAAGATTGAGTGGAGTTGATCTGCGGGCTGGTGGATCATTGGCGCATACCTTTGACATTTGTCGCACTTTCGAACGAACACTTTTGTATCATTTTCCATATCGACCCAGTGGTACCCTGCTCTGATAACTTTATGAACCAGTGATTTGGCACCAAAATGATTCCCATAAGTGCCTTCGTGAATCTCCCATAGGACATAGTCGGTATCTCCTGGTCCCAAACATATCGCCAATGGTTCACCGAACATCCTCCTAAATAGCGTTCCATCCTCGGCCAAAGTAAATTGTGCTGCCTTCCTGCGTAGAGTTCTATACTCCTTTGGATCTGATGGGAGCTTTCTATTTTTTAGATATTCGATGTACTTGTTTATCCAAGACCAGATCAGAATTGTAGAGTTTATTTCAGCGTGACCTTCTTTGATTACTGATCTCGAGAGTTGTACGACAGTCCCCGAGTTAAGTTCGTCATCTTCAACCGATGACCCCAAGTTTGCAAGGGCATTAGACTCACTGTTCTGTTCCCGAGGTACGTGTTGTAAGGACCACTCTTTAATTCGATGTAGAGTTACTTGTAGCTTGTCCAAGTATCTCTGCATTTGATCTTCTCGGACTTCGAAAGTTTTATTGACTTGGTTTACCATAAGTAGATAATCACACTTGGACTCGATGACCTCTGCTCCCAAACTTTTAGCTAGCTCGAGACCTGCAATCATGGCCTCATACTCGGCCTTATTGTTAGTTTACTTCGAAGTTCTGATAGATTGTCTAATTATATTACCTGTGGGCGGCTTCAAAACGATGACCAGTCCGTACCCTTCATGTTTGAAGCGCCGTCTATGAAGAGGGTCCACACCCCCGATGATGCACTCGATTTTAATAATAGTTCCTTTTCGACCTCGGGTACGAGAGCTGGCATAAAGTCGGCCACGAAGTATGCCAAGATTTGAGACTTGATGGCCATTCGGGGTTGATACTTGATATCATACCCTCTGATCTCGACGGCCCATTTGGCCAATCTACCCGAGAGTTCGGGTTTATGCAAAATATTGCGAAGGGGATATGTAGTTACAACACAAATTGGGTGACATTGGAAGTGCGATTTTAATTTCCTAGAGGCGCTTATTAAAGTAAGCACTAATTTTTCTAAGTGTGGGTATCTAGTCTCGGCCTCACCTAAGTTCCGACTAACATAGTAAACAGGGAATTGAGTACCTTGCTCTGCTCGAACTAGGATCCCACTTACCGATATTTCCAAGACTGCTAAATATAAGTAGAGTTGCTCGTCCGCTTTCGGGGTGTGAAGCTGTGGCAGGATTGAAAGGTATTGTTTTAGTTATTCTAAGGCTTGTTGGTATTCCGGGGTCCATGCAAAATTACTCTTCTTATTAAGAAGTGAGAAGAACCGGTGACTTCTATCTGAGGACCTCGAAATGAATCGCCCTAGAGTGGCTATGCGCCCGTTAACCTTTGTACGACCTTGACATTATCCACGACCGTGATATTTTTGATGAATTTGATTTTATCGGGGCTGATCGATTCCCCGATTTGAAACCATGAAGCCCAGGAACTTTCTCGAGCCGACCCCGAACGCATACTTCTCCGGGTTGAGCTTCATATTGTACTTTCTTAGTATGTCGAAGGTCTCCTTCAAATGTTTCAAATGTCCCTCTGCTCGCAGGGACTTAACTAACATGTCATCAATATAAACTTCCATTAATTTTCCTATTTGTTCTTCGAACATTCGATTTACTAGGCATTGATAAGTTGCACCAATATTTTTTTGTCCGAACGAGATTATGTTATAACAATAGGTGCCGTATTTAGTGATAAATGAAGTCTTTTCCTGATCCTCAGGGTTCATCTGTATTTGATTGTACCCGGAGCAGGCATCAAGGAATCTGAGAATCTCATGGCCGACTGTGGCATCGATCATGAGATCGATATTAGGAAAAGGAAAAGAATCCTTAGGGAAGGCCTTATTCAAGTCCTTATAGTCTACGCACATTCTAAGTTTGTTTCCCTTTTTAGGGATTACCACTACGTTAGCTAACCATTCAAGATATTTTACTTCCCGAATGGACCCTATTTTAAGAAATTTGGTTACCTCGTCCTTGATGAATGCATGTTTAACCTCAGATTGGGGCCTTCATTTTTGCTTTACTGGATGGAACTTTGTGTCCAAGCTTAGTCGATGGGTAGTGATTTCTGGTGGGATCCCTGTCATATTGAGATGGGACCAGGAAAAAGAATCTATATTAGCTTTAAGGAAATGAATAAGTTTGTTCCTAAGCTCGGGATTTAGCCCTGTGCCCAGGTATACCTTTCGTTCGGACTGGTGGTCAATGAACGTGACTTTTTTCAGCTCTTCGATCGTTGACTTGGTGGCGTCGGATTCATCGGGGAGTATGCAGGATCGAGGGATCTAGTAGTCATCCTCGTTGATCCCTTTATCATGCAATTGTGTTGAGACCGGTGTTTGTGGTTGCTATTTAGCCTCCTGCTTACCCTTCGACTCCAATCCCTTTGCTGATGAGAGTTCCGATACCGGTATCACTTCATCGACTGCAAATATCTCCTTGGAGGCAGGTTGTTCCCCGTACACCATTTTTACTCCTTCCGGTGTTGGAAACTTCATAACTTGGTGAAGGGTTGAAGGTACCGCCGTCATGTTGTGAATCTAGGGCCTTTCGAGCAGGGTATTGTATCTCATGTCACCCTTAATCACATGTAACTTAGTTTCTTGAACGGTCCCGGCTACGTGTACTGGAAAGATAATTTCACCTTTGGTAGTTTCACTTGCCATGTTGAAGCCGTTAAGAACCCGAGCTGCTGGCACAATTTGATCCTATAGGCCAAGGTTCTCCACGACCCTTGATCGAATAATGTTGGACGAGCTTCCTAGATCAAGCAAAACACGTTTAACTTGAATTTCATTCATAAGGACGGATATTACCAGTGCGTGGTTGTAGGGTTGTGAGATCCCCTCTGCATCCTCGTCATTGAAAAACAAGGTCCCTTCTGGCACATAGTCTCGAGTTCGTTTTTCCCTGGTGATCGACACCTTGGTGCGCTTGAATATGATTCTGTTGACCCATGTCACTGCATAGTTTTGAAGATTGAGAAATGGCTGACCAGTTGAACCAGGTTCATCAGAGCACACATCTTGAACTGAATAGCTGGCACATGAACCGTATATGCGTAGGAGATATTTGTGAATGTGAAATATCAATGAACTAAGAGATTGTCTCCTAATGAGAAAAGGTTGCAAACTGATGAGAATATTGAAGTCGAATTCACCAAGGAAAGTAACAAAAGAAAGGAGGTTGAGTTTGATACGAATTTGTTCACCCAGGTAGAGTTGGACTAGAATTAGACGACAAGCTCAACAACTGACTCTATAAATACTTGATGTATTTCTGCTGGAATTCTACACGCACAAAAGCTGAAGTGAATCAAAGTCTGAAAGCAAAGTTCCTAGAGTTATTTTGCTAGCAGAATCATTGTGCGATTAAAAGGCTACAGTTCAACTAGAAGAACCAGTTCCATCTGACTAATTATTGAGTCTAGTTGATTGTAGTAGGAGTTTTAATATTGTATCTTTTCAGCTTTCATAGAAGCAATTGTAATAGGTACGCATTGTTCAAGTTAGAGTTAACTTGAAGCTATTAAAAATTAGCTGGGGGCTAGTTACTACAAAGGGATTAGAGTTAGTCCTAGGATTACAAAAGAGTTTATTTTGTAAGTCCGTTTGGCTCAGAGTTTTTAGTGAAGTGTTTGAGAAAATCCTACTGAAGAGAAGGTCGTGGTTTTTTCACCTTTTGAGCCAGGTGTTTTCCATGTAAGAATCTCTGTGTTTTTACTTTACTGCTTTTAATATTCCGCAATAGTAGAAGTAAGTACATCAAGAAGAACCAGGTTCTTCTATTGAGACAACACTCAGAAAATTGGGTACCTCACAATTAACTTGTATAATTGTGTGGTATTGACGTCTAAAACATCAATTGGTATCAGAGCAGGTTATCCTTGAAAGGCTAACACCTTGAAGAAGATCAAGATGAGTGCACCACCTGGAAATTGGGAAGGTCAATCAACTGCAAGGCCACTACTCTTCAATGGCCAGTATTACTCTTGGTGGAAAAACAGGATGAAGGACCACCTGATTGGAGAAGACTATGAACTCTGGGACATAGTCCCTGATGGTCCTCTAGCTACCATGATGAAGACTGCTGAAGGTATAGATATACCAAAGACTAGAGCTGATTGCACTGCTGAGGATCTGAAGAAATGGGAGAAGAATGCAAAGGCCAAAAAATGGCTAGTGTGTGGACTAGGTCCAGATGAGTACATCAGAATCCAAAACTGCACCACTGCCAAAGAGATTTGGGATACCTTGCAAGTATCCCATGAAGGAACACCTCAGGTAAAAAGATCAAGAGGTACTCTACTATACTCTCAGTATGAAAACTTTACTATGAAAGAAGAAGAGACTATCCAAGAGATATACACAAGGTTCACAACCTTGACTAATGAACCGAAGTCTCTTGGAAGAGTCATTCTTGAAGAGGACAGGGTTGAGAATATCCTAACAAGGGTCTTGCCTATTTCCTGGGAAAGAAAAATCACTGCTATCCAGGAATTCAAAAATATGGCAACCCTAAGATTAGATGAGCTGATTGGAAACCTCACTGCCTATGAACTGAGAAGGCAGACAATGAAGATGGATGGTCCAAAGAAGGAGAGGAGTCTATAACTAATAATCACTGAGGGAGAAGATCTGGAGGATGATGAGATGGGCATCTCTAGAGGAGGAAACTACAACAAAGCAAAAGCCCCAGAAAGGCCAACCAACGAGGGATGCTATAAATGTGGTAAGACTGACCATATCATCAAAAACTATCCTCAGTAGGAACTAGAATGGAAAAAGGAGAGATATGAAAGAAGGAACAGGTCCAACCCAAGAAAACCACAACAAAGGCTATGGTTGCTGCTTGGGGGGAAAGTTCAGATGAGGAATCAGAAGATGGGGAGACTGAAGATCAGGAGCTCATGGCAATTGGAGAATCTGATGAGGAATTGCATGAAGAACCAGAGGTAAGTATCTCCCATCTTTAAAACAAAGTAAAGTTCCTATCTAAGAAAAACTCTCTGAGTTGCTACTTGATTTCATAGATGATTCTGAGGAAGCAACCAAAGAGAAGGATCAACTGTCTAAAGAATGTGCAATGCTAAAAGCAAAGTGCATGAACCTGGAAATTAGAGTCATTAAATCTGAAAAGAAAAACACCGACTTGTTGAACCAGGTTCATCCACTTGAAACTGATATTCTTGAACTAACGTCTGAAAACTTAAAGCTAAAGCTAGGATCCAGTAAAAAGGTTGTTGATTATTCTCATATCATGTTAGAAGAAAACAAAGAAAATTAAAAGATAAGATGTATGCCAAGGATGAACAGATAAGAACTCTTAATGAAGAACTTCGCAAAGTCAAATATAAATTAGATCGAACTTGTAAATGGAATAAATCTTCTGATGCCTTGATATGGCTTCAAGAGAATCATAGTAGCAATAGGAGAGGGATTGTCTTTGGAAGTCAATTGCCCAAGTGGTATCCCAAAAGCAAGTATCTCATCTTCCTGAGAATAAAATCTGCACCCATTGTGGTAAGACTGCGCACTACAAATATGAGTATACTGCAAAAGAGCAATCCAGTCGAAGAAATGAGATTTTTGTAAAAAGGAAAAATTGGCTACCAAT